>PVKA01001124.1:0-51959 GCA_004027165.1 Ctenomys sociabilis | reverse complement strand
GGGATTACAGGTGTGCGCCACCATGTCTGGCTCTACCCATTCCCAGCACCACCACCACTACCACCGCCATCATCCTTGGCCCCTGGCAACTACTATTCTATTCTCTGTCTCCATGAATTTGATTTTCCTAGTAATCGTATAGTACGTATTCTTTCATGACTGGCGTATTTCACTTGGTAGAATGTCTTCTGATTCTTCTTTGTTGTAGAATATGTGAGCATTTTCTTGTTTTCAAAAGCTGATTAAAGCTTGGCTTTGGTGGTGCATGGCTATAATTGCAGCTGTTTGGGAGGCTGAGGCAGGAGGATTTCGAGTTTGAGGCCATCCTAGGCAACTCAGTGAGAATCTGGTCCAAAAAAAAAAAAAAAAAAACAAACAGTTGAGCTTGTAACTTAGTGGTAGAGCAGCACCCTGAGTGAGATTCGCAGTACCGCCACCACCAGCGAAGGGCTGACAGCTCCTACATTCGGTTGTGCGGACGTTGCTCCATTGGCTACTGGGAATAATGCCACTAGGACGATAGGTTCCTCCAGATTCCTTTGTACAGATAGCTTTTCAGAAATATTTCTTTCATATTTCAGAGCTATATTCATTTTGCAGCATTTAGAAAATGTGGACACACGGAAAGAAAGCATCCACTATCTAACCATTCAGGGAAACGTATGCCGCATATCCTGTTAAGATTTTGGTAGATAGGTTAAGTACCCCTGATTTGACCATCTGGAACCTGAAAGGTTCCCTGAACCAGAACTTCGTGAGCACCCACCTAACAGCACGAGTAGAAAGTGCCACGCCTGACCTCAGGTGACAGGTGGGAGTATTTAAACAAAATATTGTTTCATCTTAGTTGGGTTTTGTTGTTTTTTTTTTTTTTTGTTTTTTTTTTTTTGTATCAGAGATTGAACTCAGAACCTTGCACTTACCAAGCAGGTACATATGGTTCTGAACTAAATTCCTGGCTCCTTAAGATTTCTGTTTAAAATTACCTCAGTGTTGATGAAGAATACATGGAGCATGTGTTAATTTTGTGTTTACACTTGTATCTCAGCCCCAGATAATTCCTTATACGTATACAAATATTCCAAATCCTAGCACACTTTTAATCACAAGGCATCTTAAATATGGGACACTCAAACTATATATACTTCTGTGTAAATTTCTCCATATGTGTATTTAGCTCTAAAAATCTAGATTTGATAGTGAAACGTATGCTGTTTTGTAATGTGCTTTTAAAAAGTTGCTGATAACTTGATTTCCTTGCTGCAACATAATTTTCATGATTTCCTAGTAGTTCAGGATGTAAACATACCACAGATTTCAAAAAAAGTTTCCCACTGTTGGGTTTGAAACTTGTTTCTGGTTTTTCTTCATCGGCAACAGCACAGAGACAAATGTTGGAGCAAAACCTTGCGCATAGGTGTGTCAGGATGTGGATACATTTAAAAATCTTTGGAGTCATTTATATGTATTGGCAAATTGCTTGCCATGTGGAATTTGTTTTCTCTTTTTTCTTTTCATCAGCGGTACCAGAAAATGGAAATTTCCCTCTAATGTTACTGATATTGCACATTATCACTTAACATCTAAGTCAGTTTGAATGGTAGGAAGTAGTGCCATAGTATTAGAAGCATGCATTTCTTTTGAACATTTATAAAATGTCTATTGGCCCCTTGTGTTTTTCTTTTGGGAAATGCTCACGCATGACCTTTGTGTGCTTTTTTTGCATCAAGGGACGCCATTTTGTTGTTCACTTGTGAGAATTCTTGGTCTGCGGAGGACAGCAGCATAGGCTGGGTGTGTAGCCTGGTGACAGGGGAGGCCCCAGGTCCAAGGCTCAGGCCCCACTGGGCTCAGGGAGAAATTAAGCAGCTGCAAGCCAAGGCCCTCCTATTTGTCATTTGCCTTTCCACTTTCTTCTTGTGCTTACTGATGTTAAAAACAATAATAAGTTTTAAAACAAAACTTTTTTTTTTTAACCTAGAGCTATTTCTAAGTATTTTCTTTTTTTCTACTATTTCTTTCAAATTTCTGCTTTTGCTCTCATGCTTAGTAGCTCTTACATTTATACTTTGGTTCATTCTAGCACTTGCATGCTTCATTTTTGCACTTAAACCTTAAGTTCATTTCTAAAATGATCTAAAGTCTAATAGAAAGGAAAGAATCCAACCTTAGATCTCTCCAACCTTGTTTGCCCTTTGTCTACTGGGTCTAATGCTCTCTTCTCGCATGTTAATTCTCATATATTCTTGGGTCTGTTTCTGGAGTTCTTTCTGTCCAATGATACAAATCTTTGTTCCTTTGCCAGTACCATGCTGTTTTAATATTTTAATTATTTCAGGGCATGAATCCCATGATTACAAAATTTCTTGGCTAGTCTCTTGCATTTTCTTTCCAAATGAACTTTAGAATGATTTGGTCAACTTAAAAAATAATTCTGCTGTGATTCTGATTGAAATTACATGAAGTTTGAAAGTGAATGCTGGAGGAACTGAAGTATTTATAATATTCAGTCTTCTCATCTGGAACTTCATTCTCCACATGGTGTTTTCTTGTCGGTCCCGACGCGTTTCTTGATGCATGGGCAAGGTGCCATTTTCCAGTACATTTTCTAAGATTTTGCTCTTAGTATATATGAAAGAAATTACTTTCCGTGCGTTTATTTAGAAACAGACATGCTCACTGAACTGAGGAGCAGTCCTCTTGGGTTCACAGGTAGAACTCATAACATCTTCGGCGATGACTCTGTCTCTTCTTTTCCAGCATGCCTGCAATTACGTTTTCTTGTCTTGTTGCATTGGCTATACCACAATCAGTCTGTCTGTTACAATACTAGGGACTGAGCCGAGAGCTTCAGCGTGGGCTTCGTCACCAGTCCTATTTTTGCTTCTTCAGTTTGAGAGAGTGCCTTGCTAATTTGTTAAATTTCTCAGACTGAGTCAAACTTGCAGGGCTGTTGCTTCAGCCCCTCAGAGCGCTGGGACTATAGACATGGGTCACTGTGCCCGAGAACAACTCTCTTTTCTTTTCTTGGTCTGTCTGTCTGTCTGTCTTGGTTTCAGCAGTCTCTCGCTATATAGTTCGGGCTGGCCTGGACTCACTGAGTAGCCCGGGCTGGTCTCAGATTCATGAGGACTCTTTTGCCCCAGCCTCCCAAATGCTGGGATCATGTGTGTGTGCCACCAAGCTAGAACAACTTTAAATAGCAGGGAGGATATGAGGCATCTTCGTCTTCATTCTGACTTTACCGGAAACGTCTCTGGTGTTTTAAAATTTTATGTATAAAGAGTGTTGTTTGTAACTTGATCTTAATTTGCTCTTCAGAGGCATTGGTAATCTGTAATTTAATTCTGCCATATCGCCGTATGGTCAGGAATCCATGGAGCTCATGTATCTCTTTGACTCAGAGGCCCAAACTTCTGTTTTTCACTCCCCCTTATTTTTTTTCTCTTTCGCATTATTGATTTATTAAAACTTTATGTTTCTTCTCGTGGTCCAAGCTGTCTGTTATCAATTATTTCAACTTCTAAAAGTTATATTTTTCCTCCTTATTTTTTCAAACCATTGTGTTAATTGAAGCCATAATTCATAGACATGGAAAAACATTTTATATGCTATAAAAGTGAACATTTAAAGACCCTAAATCCAAATGCTGCCATTAAATGTAAATTTCCTATGTGAAATGCTACAATGCATGTTTAACCTCAATAAAATGACATTTTGTGTCCCTTCAGATATGTTAAATGGCTGTGCCAGGGTGTATACAAATACAGATTTTTGTACTTTTTATGCAAATAGGAGCATACTATTCACACAATTAAGTACTCCCTTTCTCACACTCAGTGCTTCCTTACTATGCCTTTGACTACATGTAAAATAACGTATTTAATCACTTCTTTGTGTATCCAGGTTATTCCAGTTTTGCGATAACTCAAACAGCCACAAGTGCTAGTTGTAGTGATGTGAACCTGCAATCTCAGCTACTTCGGAAGCTGAGGCAGGAGAATCATGAGTTTGAGGTCAGCCTGGGCAATTCCGTGGATCCTATTTTAAGATTAAAAAATAATAAAGGGTTGGAGGTGTAGTTATGGTAATAGAGGACTGCAAAACCAAAAAAAAAAAAAAGGTATCAGTAGAAGCTTTTGCTCTAATTTCCTAATTTTCTGCTTGCTCTGACCTCCACAAGGAAGGTCAAAACTGAATGTAAACTAGGAATCTACAGGCTCTCAGGTTTGCAGCTAAGTGGTGCCTCCCACTGCCACTGCAGCGATGTGGCTGACTCCACTTGCCCCGGTGCCCTGCATCTCCCACAGGATTAGGCACCTGCTCCTGGCCTCGCCAGCACCCACAGAACTTGCTGGGGCAGGTAGGGGCCTCAGGAATGTCCTAGCATGGTGCCCTGGGAGGCAGCCACGGTGACCCAGCCCATATGGAGGCCGTGGGGGATGAAGTGGGACAGCGAAGGACTTGAGCCCTCCGTGCCGTGAACGGGTCTTGAGGATCACCAGGAGGGCCACCGCCGTGTATTTCCTTGACACCTCAGTGGTCACTTTCCTCCGCATCAAGCGGAAAGCTCCCGGGGCGCCTGCAGACACAGCAGGGAGCTGTCTTTAGGAGACAGGGCTGGCTGGGCCATGGAGGATGCCAAATATTTCCAGCCATCCTGCGCATGCAGAAAACAGCATCTTTGGGAACAGGGCCTCAGACACGGGAGCTTAGTGAGGTGTACTGGGAATGTAAAGCACAGGGAGATTGTGGGTTTTGGAGAGATGAGCAATTTTTCTCTTACCTATCCCTTCCCAGGACAGCTTTTGCTTTTAATCTTTAATATTCATTTTCTTTCTCTTTCCAAAAGCAATGTATATTCATTGGAGGAATTTAAGAAAAGTCAGAAAATGCAAAGAAAAAACTCTGAAGTCATTCCATCTAGAGAAAACATTGCTAAAAATGTTGGCAGACATTCTTCTCCTGTTTTCCCTGTTCTTTGTGCATGAATTTTTAAACGGAATGAAATTATACATATTGTTTTGTATATATCGTAACTAGCCTAGCAAAAGATCAAAATTCAGAATTCAAACTACTGTTTCTATTAAAGGTATACATACCACTTTACCAGTATCTTAAAGGTAAAAAACTGTTAAGTCAAATCATCCTAAATTGGCTAGCAAGTGTAATTTTTTATTTATTTATTTATTTTTTTTGCATTGTGGTGCTTACTTTGTAATTGTAGGTTTTGTTTTGTAACCTAGAGATTCATTTTCATGTAATCACAGTATCTTTACTTCATGGTTTTGCCCGTGTCATTCTACTGCTAGGCTGAAACTCTGCAGCCAAGCCCCTAGTGTGCTCCCCTCCCCCTTCTGGGGGGCCTTCCCTACCAGCGCCTGAAGGTTGAGTCTCCTTGCCGCAGCAGCTCGGAGTCTGTCTCAACTGTCTCAACTGCCTTTTCCTTCAGGAAGCCTCTTTGATTCTCTGTAAGCAGACCTTTGCTCTCCATGAAATTCATTATATTCTGCCCGGATTATGTTCAGCTCCTACTGGTGACATTTATCACATTCTGTTCTACCATTTAGCCATGTCTGACCTGCTACATGTTTTTTTTCTTCAGTGAAAGGAAATTTTCTTGACTTGCATATAACTATACATAATATAATTAACCTACATAAATATAAAAACCCCTTTATATTATTATTATAACATTTAGAAAAGCAAGGCAAAAAAGGGCTGTAGGTTGGACGTGACTAGTTCTATTCATGCAGACTATAAGCTTTCTGAGGGAGGGCTAGAACTGTCATCTCTGTGAGCCAAAGGATCGGGTTCAGTTTGGGGGGTTGGTTGGTGAGGCTCTTAAGCAAGACTAGATATTGGTTACTGCTGTTGCTCTACTGGTTGCAGAACTCTCTGAAATGTTTGTGGTAGGTGTCCTACAGAGGAACTCGTTGTCCCGAAGAACTGCACGCTTGTATGTATGGCATTGTGGGCTTTTTGCATTAGCCATTATCAACCCAGTGATATCTGACACCCTTGGCAGAAGACCTGGCTCTTAGGACACTGTTATGAGCAAACACAATGATTGAAGGGCAGGCCAGCCTTGTCGGCACCCAGCCCAGGCCCCACGACAGCGACCTGGCCAGGTGAGTGGGCAATTAGTTTTATCTCCAGTCACACGGCACAAGCTAGGATTTCATCATGAACCCTGGTGGGAAGAGAGAGGCTTGGGGAGACTCAGCCGAGGATGACGTTGAGATCCCCACTTGGCCTTCTTCCTGGGGTTCTGTGACCTGTGTCTAAAACATAAAGAGGGAAGACTAAACATGAGCAGGTGTGAGCTTCATTAAAATCAGGAAAATGCAAATGAAAGCCATGAAGAATTACCAGAGTTTCTAGAAAGAAAAAAGAAAGGACAATATCAAGTGTTAGTAACAGTCTGCTAGTACGAATATAAACTGGTACAGCAGTTTTATAGAAACAGTTTGGAAATATCTATAAATGATCTAGCAGTTCCCTGCCTTAGTGTATACCATCCAGAATGGATAATATGCCATCTAGGAGACATGTCTTGGGATATTCATAGCAACACTGCTTGTAATGGATCCGGCCTGGACACTAGCCATAAGTGCCCATCAACAACAGAGTAGAAAAATAAGTTGTGATATATCACTCAGTGAAATGCCATGCACGAGTGAGTATGAATAACCTACGACTACGCGCAACACCTGGCTGTACCCCACGAACATTATATGGAGGAAAATGAGCCAGACCCAGACTCTGCTCCTGTTTCTGTAAAGCACAAAAACAGACAGAGGTCTCGCATGCCGCTAGAAGTCAGGCTGTTGGCTACCCAGGTTGAGGGGGAAGACCATGGCTGTGGCTGTGCGTGGAGTGGTGGAAAGAAGCTTGGGATGGACATAAGGTTTCTCTCTGTCTCTCTCTGTCTCTGTCTCTGTCTCTCTCTCTCTGTCTCTGTCTCTCTGTCTCTGTCTCTCTCTGTCTCTGTCTCTCTCTGTCTCTGTCTCTGTCTGTCTCTGTCTCTCTGTCTCTCTCTGTCTCTGTCTCTGTCTCTCTCTGTCTCTCTGTGTGTGTCTCTCTCTGTCTCTGTCTCTCTGTCTCTGTCTCTCTCTCTGTGTCTCTCTGTCTCTCTCTGTCTCTCTCTGTCTCTGTCTCTCTCTGTCTCTCTGTGTGTCTCTCTCTCTGTCTCTGTCTCTCTGTCTCTGTCTCTCTCTGTCTCTCTGTCTCTCTGTCTCTGTCTCTGTCTCTCTCTCTCTGTGCTAGGGATGGAGCGCAGCATCTTGAACATTCTGAGCTGTGCCCCAAAACTTGCACCCTCATCCCAAGGCTCTGTTCCTTGCTCTGGATGTTGAGTCCCACCGATGTGTTCAATGTGTGTACATTCCCTGGACAAGGAATATTCATGAGCAATTTCCTTGCAAATCTCATACGTCAATAGAAAGCTGAAAGGTAACAGGGACCAGGCTCTGAAGACTTGAAAGCAGGACTTGAACAGGTTTTTGTGTGTCTGTGTGTTCATAGCAGCCCTGTTCCCAGAAGCAGCAGTTGGAAGCAACTCAGATGTCCATGGGTGGATGGGTGGATAAACAGAACATGGCATAGACACCCAAGAGGAGAGTGTTCGAGCCTGAAAAAGAAACTGACATATGCTACAACACAGATGGCTGGTGAAGACATTCTGCTAAATGAAATAAGCCGGTCATAAAAGGACAGGTGGATGGTTCTATGTACTTCAGGTCCCTGGAATAGTCAGATTCGTAGAAACAGGAGAATGGGAGTGGCCAGGGACCAGACGGGGTGGGGGTGTCACGGGTACATTTTGGTCAGTGGAAATGAAAATGTTTGTGGGTGGGTGGTGGTGATGGGGCACGTGAATGTACGGAATGCCGCGAGCTGTAAAATAGGTAAGGTGGTAAAGTTTGGTTTGTGTGTTTTCCCACAGTTAAAAAAAAAAAAAAGAAGAAGATGAAAGGGCCAGGGAGATGGCTCAGTGGAATAAATGCTTCCCTGGCAAGCGCAAAGGCCTGAATTCAATCCCTGATTCTGCCAAAAATTAAAATTAAAAAAATAAATAAATAAAAATAAAAATGATTGTAAATACCAATACTATTGCAGCTCTCACCAACAGGACGAAGGGCTGAACAGAGGAGCTCTCAAGAAAGTGCTGTTCCAAGCCGGGCATGGTGGCGCATGCCTGTAATCCCAGCACTCGGGAGGCTGAGGCAGGAGGATTGTTGTGAGTTCGAGACCAGCCTAAGCTACAAAGTGAGCTTAAGGCCAGCCTGAACTGCATAGTGAGACCCTGTCTCAAAAAGACAAAAAAAAAAAGAAAGTGCTGCTGAGGGGCTCAGGATGGGAGCTGTGGGAGCACAGGCACCCTAGGACACATGGAGAGGACCCTGGGTGACCTTGGGGTGGCTGTAAAGTGAGACCCACCAGGCCATCAGACTGAAGTGTAGAGGGGCCCACGCCAGCCAGAATTAGATTACCCTCTCTAACTGGCCTGTGAGGGCCAGGTAGTCCATAGCGTAGACATCTTACTCAGCTCATTTTCTGTTCCCACGCTGCACAGTTACAGGCCCTGGCGACAGGGCAGTGACCTGGCCTGTGCAAAGCCCGGATTTCCCAGGTGGGCTTTATTCTGTGCAGTGAGAAGCCAGGACCACAGTCCTGAGCTGGCAGCCAGGGGCCTGCTACAAGCACGATGTTTCCAAGTCAAATTCCTCAACATTTATGGGGTATCCCTATGCCAGGCCGGGAGTTGGGTGACAGCCAGCACCGCTAAGTGGGGAGAGGTGGAGTGACCTGTGGCTAGGCCACACTGTGGGAACAGAGATCCTGCTGACTCTGTGGGGCCGGCCAGAGACCTGGACCACAGAGATCATGTGTTTTGTTTTTAACATCTATGCTGGAATGAGAAGGCTGGTGGTTCACTCTCTTTCCAGAGCGGACATTCCCCAAGGAGCCTGCCCTCCGGCACCAGCCCTTCAGGAGAGCTCAAAGGAAGGCGTGGCACCTGGGCTTCCTGGGCCAGCTTCCCTGGGTCAGCACAGGCCACTCTGGCTGCCTGCTGAGGAAGCCTGGCATCACTTCCCTGCATGCTGTTCCTGCAGGCCTGTCCTGGGGTGGCAGTCACTTCCCCATGCCTTTGTACAGCCTGATGCAGCACCATGTGTAGGCATGGGAGCCTTGGACAATTAAGAAACATTTAGGGGCTGAAAAAAAGTGCTCCTGGCCAGCAGGTGGATATTGTAGAAGCATTCATCCAGAACAATCTTTGCCATTGAGAGAGGTGTGTTACGAATCTATTGAGTGTGGGAGTTCCTTAATGTTTGTGATAGCACAAATTATATCTCTGGCTTCTTCAAGGAGAGCAGGGTAGGGCGATGGCATCCTGCTGGGGCACAGGATTTGCTCCTTACAGGAGTCTAGTTCCTCGTTCTCTCAATCTCAGCTCCCCCATTGGTCGAAAACAACCCACTTATCATTGGTTCGTTGAGAACTATGGGGAGTCCTCTCTTCCAAGACTTGTGAGTCCAGTAGAGATGAGGCAGCCACAGTGTGGAAGGGAGCGAGTTGAAGAGCAGAAAGGGGAGATAAATGTTGAGCAGATACACTAGGAGTGGTGACAGTAGACCTTTTAGACACAAGGGCCCAAACTGCAACCCAAAACCCACTTATGTATTGCAAAGTACTGACACGGAAATTACACCCAAATACTGAGGTTTTAGTTAGGCAAAACACTCATACATGAACATCTTTTGTCTTAAAAAACAACACACAGGCCATAGGTTTGCCACTGCTGCTCTAGTGTTCTGGCTAAAGCCTGGTCACCTGGGGATGGCCACTGTGTGGGGGACCAAGAAATCCATTGGACGTGGATTTCATGAAGTTCGAGAGACCCCGTAGTGGCCCCATTTCCTGATCTAGATAAAGGAAGGGACCTGGCTGTGGTCACAAGGGTAGTTAAGTCCAGATAAGACACGCAGGCCACTACCTGCTCTACAGGTGAGATGAGCAGCAGTGCCTGATGCTAGATACTCAGGACGTGTGCCTGCTAATAAGCCTGTGCATTTTTTTAAATTGTGAGTATAGAATTTTTCCATGAGCTGTTATGGGAAAGTGGTAGGATTGTGGCACTGAGGACTTGCCTCAGAGGTCGCACCAGAGCTAGATCTGCCAAATGTTGTGGGCTTGGCTTTGGCCACTGAGCTGGTCACTTGATATTTCTGGCATTGTGTTGGATCATTTTAGTCATTATCATCACAATGCTAATTCTTTGACAAGAGCTTACTGCAATAATCCGTGTCCCACTCTGGACACTTGGGTTATTTCATTGGTCACACAGCCACAAGTTGACCTCATTTCAAGCTGAAGAAATGGATGCTCTGAAGGACAGGGTGTCTACCCTCCCTCCTCTAGATGCCGGACCTTGGACCAAGGCTTGTGTAGCTCTAGCTTCACACATACATGCTCTCAGGTTGAGTAAGATCTCTCTCTGGGAGAATTTATATTTAGGATACTCTCCGAATGCTGTGGTTGAAGGGAAGACGTTATCCCTTAAGTGCCAAATTTGTTTAGATCTTATTGTCATATGTTAAAGCGTTTCAAAAAGCATTATACAAACACTAGTGTCTGTGTCAGTTTAAGCTTCCATATGCATTTTAATTGTATTTTAATTAAAGACTGAAGTAGAAATTCTGTGTGTCCCAGCCAGTTGAGAGAAAAGAATGTTAGATGTGCAAATAAAACATAATGCATGCTATTGCAAAAAATGGGAAGGATGTGTGGGTGTTCAGCCCTTACTTAGGACCCTTTTTGAGTTGTACAATTTAAGAACAAGAGAAATGCTGAGCGGGAAGATCCATGTGATGGAGCCACTGGGTTAAAATCCTGCTTAGTCAGCTGGGAATGAGGCATCTGTGCACAAGGTGTGGCCAGCTTTTTCCAGTGTCTTACATAAACTGGAGCCATTTTGAGGGTTGGATTATTGTATTTTTAGCTTATGGTGGGGAGCAAACTGTAAACTCTTGCCCCTAGGCTGAATGCAGGCAGACACCCACTTTTGCAAATAAGGTTTATTGCTGCACAGTCACACCCACCTGTCCTTGCCTGCTTTCACACTACGATAGCGGTGTTGAGTCATGGTGACAAAATTTGTGTGGTCAATAAAACATTTACTCTTTGATCCTTTACAGAAGACGCTTTGCCAAACCCTGGCTTAAAGTCATCTTCTGATAGTTTCTATATTTAATTTCTGCTGTATCTAACGAACGCTTGAAACTCAGTCATTGACTTGCTCACTCATTTGTCAAGCATGGTTTGATCAGAGTGGTAAGGAAGCTTAGCTCATGGGTTGTGGGTTTACAAGTAAAAATGTAATCAAAGATTGGAGGCCTGGCACAAAGAAACGCGTGGTAAGCCTGTGTAAGTCAGGCTCTCGGCTGCAAATAACAGAATGTACTGATTCAAGTGGAATGTAATACATTAAAGATTTTACATAACTCTCAGAATTGCTGGGGGTGTGGATTGAAGAAAACACAGTAGGCTAAGCTTTCTGGAACAGGCTTTCAAAATAAGCAATGAATCGACAGCCAGGAAGTTGTAGAAAGTAGGGCCATTGCTGTCCTCTCCAGAGCTATAGCTCTTGATAGAGACTGCCCCATGAAAGGACAGCTCACAACCTGAATGTATCCTCTCTGAACCATATGAAAACCAAATTACATACAGCTTAGCTGCAAGGGAGTCTGGATAAGGTTTTCTACTGTTACCCATATATGTTGATCAAAAAAATCTATGGGGCCAAGGAGATAGCTCAGTAGAATAAGCACTTGTTTGGCAAGCCCAAGGGCCTGAGTTCAATCCCTGATTCCACCAAAAAAAAAAAAAGAAAGAAAGAAAGAAAATCTGTATACATCACTATAGTTATTTTATCTTGAAAGAGATATAATATGTTCAACTCATTACTTTCTACATTGGTATTTAAGTGGTTAAAAAATTATTCAGTAAACATCTCAGAATGCCTAAGTAAACACATCAGAATGTTTTGGGGTCATATGGGAGACATTCCCAGGCTAATCTCTAAATTCTGCTCATTGATTCTTCAAGGCTTAGTGCCCTGTCCGCTAGAAAGCCTTCCCAAGGTGAACATGTGGTCATCTCCATCCTCATGATTCTCACCATGCTCAGTGCACTGTCCAGGAAGTTATAATAGTTTCCTTCATGTGATATTTGGATCTCACACATTGCATCTTCCGTGTCTTTTTCATTTTTTTAAAAAAATAAGAAGACATTATTGATAACTTTGAAGTACCTTTCATTTTCTTTAGTTTCTTTCTTTCTTTATTTGGTACATAGTTCAGCCCTATAGGGATTCTCCTGTCTCAGTCTCCCAGCACTGGGATTACAGGTGTACACCACCACACCTGGTTTCGCTGGTCAGCACGACACCCACAGCCTGCATGGCGTGTGATACTTACTGGGTATTGAATCCAGGTCTTTGCAGTTGCCAGGCAGGTGCTTAGACCACTGAACTATCTCCTAGCCCTCTTGTTTAGTTTTATTCAATTCCTTTTCTCCCTAGCAAATAGTCATCAATTTATCTTTCAGTATTTTCCACTTTTCTTACATGTATCTATTTATACACAGCATGAAGTGCTATTTTTCTTAACTTACAGTTAATAAGTTTTTCTACATGTTATTTTATTAATGATTAGAAACAATGGAGCTGAGGAAATCACTCCCCTTCCTCCATTTAATTCTAAACAGTATGCTATGATTATTCCTGCTTTCATTGTCCCGAGAGTGATAAAAAATAAAATAACAAAAACCCAGAAGATCATTTGGTGCTCAAGGTGAGAGCATGCATTTGTTGAGTCTCCTAGCCTGACCCTGCAGTCGTCTTTATCTTACTCCTTACAGGTTCATGAATATATAGTACATGTCATAAATATAACTAAGACAAGGACTGTAGGGCAAGCGTGTGTGCTGAGAGCCCCTAACACGACTCAGCGCCTGGCCAGCCATTCCTGTTGATCACATCTAGAGATTTAGCGGGCGGCACCTAAGCAGAGGCCCTTGGACTGTCACTTCCTAAAGCCTGCTTATCTGTGCTTCTTGTTGTTCTGTTGCTGTTGCTGTTGTTACTTCCGTGTGTGTTGACCTGAGCGCAGGGCTTTTCTGTTGCCCTGGTGTCTTTCTCAGCACACTTAGCTGTATCTTTTGTCAGCACAGACTTACCCTCAGTGTAACTCCTGTGACTTTCAGTAGAGGTAGCTGCTTACCACTTTCCTGGGTGTACACATCCTCATCATCTGCAAGAGCCTGAACTGTTACTGGCCCTTTCCATCGCAATGTTATCAGATGTGTTATTCTGAAATTCGCTGTGTTCGGAGGATGGATCCAGGCTGTCACACACAGCTCTATTTCAACTTAAGGTCTGTATGGTGCTGCATTGTATAAACAGTGTATATAACGTCCATTTCTTACTGATGACTATTCAGTCTTTCTCTTTCTTTTTTCTTCTTTCTTTTCTTTTTTATATTTTACGGAAAGGTCTATAGGGGGCTCAGGGTATCACTATTAGATCAGATTTGCAGTGATCTGCCTGTTTTCAGCCTCCCAAGTGCTGGGATTACAGGTGTGCACCACCACGCCCAGTCTCAATTGCTGTCTCAGAGTGCCCTGGGGGTGGGGCCAGCACGGCAGTCCCAGGGATCAATCCCAACTCGTGCACCTGCTTGCAGGCACTTTGATCTGCTGAGCTATTTGGCTGGTCCTTTTTCTTCTTATTTCAACACTTGGAATAAGAAGCCTTGTGTGTGTGTGTGTCCTGGGGTCAGATTTGTGTTTCTCTGGGAGAGACACTAAGGAATGTAACTGGCCATTTCCAGCTTACTAGAAACTTCAGATTGCTGCTCAAGGTGACCACTCAGCTCTCTCCAGCTTTACATGGAAAGTTTCACTTCCCCCACCTTAACTTCCCCCACTTTAGCACTTGATATTGTCAGATGTGTACTTTTGCCAGTCTGATAGGTGCATTACTCAAATTTACATTGTTGGTTTAATTTGCATATGACTGATTATTGGTGAGGTTTAAGTATCTTTTCATGTTGATTGTCTCTTCAGGTTTCCTTTTCCAAGACAGGCATCTGCAGAGCTCTCTCTCTCTCTCTCTCTGTGTGTGTGTGTGTCTCTCTCTCTGTGTGTGTGTGTGTCTGTGTGTGTGTGTGTTTCATTCTATAGGTTGTCTTTTCATTATTTATTTGCAGAGGCTCTTTGTATATTCTGGTTACAAACCTTCTATTGCATGCGTTCCCATTATTTTCTCCCAGACTGTGTCCTTTCTTTTTCCCTGCTATTCTTTTCCTCTTTCCATGTGGTTTCTGCTGTATGCAGATGCCTGAAGGAGGACAGAAGGTTGATCCCCTTCAGGGACAGCTTGACTCAGACTCTTGAAGTCTGTGGCAGTGAGAAAATCTGGAACCCCTGTAGGTGTTGTCCCTTCAAGTGGCAGGAGCAGATTTCCTTCTGTCTACCTGCTGCGTCTTTCTCTGTTGTAATAGTTTGCTAGGCTGTGGTAACAAATTACCACAAAACAGATGAATTAAAACAACAGAAATTTATTTATTTTTAATGTTCCAAAATTAAAGTGTCAGCAGAGTTGAATCCTTATGGAGCATTCTGAGGGAAAATTCATTCCATTTCACATTAACTTCTGGAGGCTGCAGGTAGCCCTGACCTTAAAGACCCTCCATTGTCGTCTGGGACTCTGTCATCACATGCCATGCCCCTGAGCCCCCTACTCCCATGCCCTCCCAGATGTCTTTGTGTCTCCCCCTTTTCTGTCACCTATCATTAGTTTAGGATCCATTCTACATTCAGAATGCTCTTTAGTCAGTCTTCTTAACTTAATTACATCTCCCAAGATTCCATTTTCAAATAAATCACATTTACAGGAACTGAATATTAGGTCTTGGGGGCCACTATTCAACCTACAACAAAGTGAAACCCTAAAAATTCCAGGGAACTGCTAGACTGAAAGCAAGCTGTGGCACTCTGTGTGTGCGTGCCTGCGTGCGTGCGTGCGTGTGTGTGTGTGTGTGTGTGTTGGGGGAAAGGGGAAATGTCAAGGAGGGAAACTGCATAGAGAGAAAGACAGTGCATCCCGTGAGGTGCAGGCCCCCCCAGATAAGAAGCAGTACATATTGCGCATTGCTTTTCACATTCATCAGGGATTGAAGGAAGATGACAGCTTAGGTGAGCTCCTCAAGTTGGGGAGCTCCTCAAGTTAGCATGCCTTCTCCCATAGAGCTTCACAGGTGACTGTCCCTTTGCAGGAGGGAGCTTTGGTGGGGTCGTGGGCAGCTGCTGGGTTAGCAGGAAGTCAGTGTGCACAGATCCTGCTTTTCTGAGTGTGTGTGATGAGGAGGGCCAAATAAGACCCACAGAAAAATAGCAGTGCCAAGAACGGGAAGAGTTTGGAGGTTACTATCTCGGTTACCTTTTTCTTATTGCTGTGACAAAGTACCCAACACCCAAAATTAAGGAAGGAAAGGTTTATTTAGCTCACACTTAGTGGGGGTTCGGCCCATACTCAGCTGACCCCAAGGCAGAGCGGCACACAGCCGAGGGCAGCTGTTCATGGTGGTGGAAAACAGGATAGGGCAAAGGGAAGAGCAGTGGCTGCAGCAGCTGGCAGGCCTCTCTCCCTCCCTGACACTGTATTCAGGCTGTTTGCCCCAGGGCTGGTGTAGCACTCACACCCATAATCCCAGCATTAGATCACAAATTAATCACAAACTCTAGAAGCCACCCCTAATGACTGCATAGGGCTTTGGGGGGACAGCTGGACACAAACTATAAGTTACATACTGGCAAATTCATCTCCTTACTAAAATTTAGTGGTAACACCAAAATCAATATCCACTGCCCTTTCATGGACATTCACAACATATACAGAGAGGTGAAAATTTTGAATCACCCCAATATATGTGTTCCCTGCTGAGGTCACACAAGACAACACTATACTATACACAAGTTGTGGCTCTCACACTGTAAACAAATGGTCTGTTGGTGCTATTTCCTCCCCCACCCCACACACATTTCAGTAACATTGTTTTGGTGGCAGTGGTTTTGCTGTTTAAAATATCACTAAGTACATGAAGATGTACTTCGTGCCTTTCAGAGAAAATACATGAGATAAGCTGCATTTCAGGTGTGAGTTGCAAGACTGTCGGCCTTGAGTTCAGTGCTAATGAATCAACAGTGTATCTTAAATCAGGTGTCTTTTGGCAGGAACACATAAGACAAGGTTGTGTATTCACCTGCCTGTAAGAGTGTGGTCATCAGATGCTCAGAGGCTGTTAATCCAGAATTACCTCTAGGAGCAGCGGGTGAGTATCCAGTAACTGAATGTTCACAGCAATTTCATAAAAATAGAATCTGCCATCTCTAAAAGAGCCCACTTCTGAAAATGATTCCATGGCAGGCTTCAGGAAACAATGCTAGGAGATTGGCAGCCTCCAATTGTAAGAGGATATTTTCATGGTGCAGGTGACGCTATTTAGTAGAAGATGGAATGAGGCTGAAAGGCACAGTGGGAGTTGGAGTGCGGCAGACAGAACGTGGAGCAAGAGTGCTACAAGGAAATGTCATGTGCAGAGTCAATACCCATGCAGCACAGAGAAAGAGGATTTTTTTTTTTGACAGAACCAGGGATTGAACTCAGGCCCTTGCACTTGCCAGGGAAGCACTTATTCCATTGAGCCATCTCCCTGGACCCAAGAGGATTTTTTTTTGTTCAAAGATATTCATTGCAACATTGTAACAGCAAAGAAGTGTTCATCAGTAGTTTAAAGAAACTTAAATAAAGCCATTAAATGAAATATGTATGCTTGAGTCATTCAGATGTCCAATACTATTTATTAACTTAAAAGGAGTAAGGGAGAAGAATGGGATTTAAGATGCCAGTCTAATACATTTCTTATGTCTTTTTTTTTTTTTTTTTTTTCTTAAACAACATATTCTTACCAGAAGAGGTCTGTGTGACTATAATAAGGGATTTGGAGGTGGGATAAAAATTACTTTAAGGTCTAGGGCAGTGGTGGTGAAGCTGTGGCACATATGCCATGGCAGGCTGTTTGTTTGTTGAAAACTCTAAAAGGTTCACCATCACTGGTCGGGGGTGGTAGGGTATTTTCCCAGCCTGTACAAGGCTCTGAGGTTAATCCCTAATGTGGAAAAAGAGAAGGTCTTTAAGGGTATGTCATAGGTGGTGTTTTTCAAGGGGAACGATACAATAGAGGACACATTCTATAAGATTATTTAGAAGTAGTTGCCTAAGGAATCGTATACAAAGAGAGTGCAGGAAGGCTGTCCACACATTAAAGAACAAAGAGTCCAGCTGCAGGCCTCAGTCCTATGATAATGACCTGCAGGAGTCCAGCTGAAGACCTAGAGCTCGCGACAGTGCCTTCCACAAGTCCAGCTGGAGGCCCAGAGCCCATGCCAATGTCCCATGTGTGCCCGCTTCACGGAGCTGTGCTGGGAAGGCCCAGAGGTCAGTGGAGGAAGCTGGAAAGTCTGTGCCAGCGGGATGAAGGATCTGGGCCGGCAGGCCGAGGGATGTGCCCTGCAGCCGGGAATGATGTTCAAGATAAGAGCCAGAGCCTCCCTGAACAGTGCCACAGCCATCCTCAGAGATGCAGAGGTCCCGGGCTCCTCCAGCAGTGAGGAAAGCCGGGCTCCTATCAGGAAAGCCAAAGTGACAAGCCTTGCCAGGAGGCCGAGCTGGGGCCCCCTCCAAAGTCAGGCAGCGATGCTCAAGGGGGAGAGCAGATCTCCCCAAAGAGAGCTGCAGCCTTTCTCAGCTATAATGAGATCCCGAGAGCCTTCAAAGACGAGAACAGCTGAGGACATCAGGAAAGCCAGTGTGACAAGCTCCTCCAAGAGAACCAACGGCGCCCAAAGCTCCCAACAGCTTCTAACAGCTTCCTACAGCCTGCTCAACAGCTCCCCAGCAGTTTGTCTTCTTCCCCTCAGGTTCTGCCTCTTATGTGCTGGCAGCAGTCCCCAGGTGGACCTTCCACAGCCAAGCACCATGGTGGTTCAGTTCAGCTGGGTGTAACAAGTTGACCCCCAGTTTTCAATCCATCACAGTGTATAAAATGCATCTATTTTTGTAGTATTTGATGTTTTGTAAAAATACACACACACACACACACACACACACACACACACACAGTATATTGACGTTTTATTTGAAAGTAAAAAAAAAAAAAAATGGAGCTAAAAGTCAATAATGCTCTACGATACTCGTGGGTGCTTCCCTCTCCTCAGTTCTCAGCTGCTGATTCCTGCTGACTGAGCTTTCATCATGGCTCCCATTGGGCTCTGAGTCCCTTTACACTGTGCACCACAAGGGAGCAATATTTTAGTTTCAGAACCCGACACCATGGGAGGTTTATGAGTAATGATCCTTACATTTTTCTGGTTGGGTTGGTGGTAGGCAAGTAGCAAGGTATGGGGTCAGCAGGCCCAAGGAGTGGCAGAACTGATGTGCTTGGGCTCACTCATGAGGGCTGACACTGCATCTCGAGGCGGGCTCGGTAAGTTCAAGGCTTTTGAGAAAGACTTCTGAGTCTGGGGTGATGAGCTGGAAGTGGAAATAGTACTAAGGTGTTCTCTAGCTAGACTCGTAATAAATGTGTGGTGCACATCTCCAGGTTTTCTCTTCAGGAGTTCACTGTCAGGAAGAGAAAGCATGTTCCTAGCTGAAACAGTATCATTGTCCAGATAAGGTTCCTGGAGCTGGACAGATCCTGGCTGAGTTCTGGAGAGGAAAGGATTCAAGCATGCTCTGAATGCTCCCTCCCCGAGTGCTGGAGTTAATTTGGAAGCCAGCATCCTAGCGACTCTCCAGGGGCCTCAGAAGGAAAGCAGACGGCAGGCAGGAGCTGAGGTCTGTGCCCTGACTCATCCTTCCCTCCCAGGGGCAGTGACACATGTCTGCGACATTTCCCGTGGCTCCAGGCTCCAGAGACAAGGAACAGACAGCCTACAGCTGAGGTCTGTGGAGGCGCTGGTGCAGCCCTGCATGGAGTTTGCTGCTCTGTGCCAGCCTGGTGTGTGCAGGGAATCTGTGGGGCCCTTGGAGCTGAGTCCACACCGCCTCCTCTACCCCAGGGGAGGGTACATCGGGTCCTCTTCTTGGTACACCGTGGGATAATTTTTTCTCATAAAACAAATGTGAGCAGAAGTGAGTAGGGGTCCAAAGGCAAGCTGGGTGGCCTTCCTTTACCCTCCACATTTTCCTCCAGGAGGTTTTCTTAGTTACGTTTCTCATTGCTGAGACAGCATACCTGACACTCAAGGTTAAAGAAGAAAAGGTTTATTTGGCTCACAGGTAGTAGAGATTTCAGTCCATAACTGGCTGGCTGCAAAGGAGGGTGGCTTGGCAGAGGAGCGTCACAGGGAACAGACCAAGACACTTAGAAGACAGCAGAGGCAACAAGGGAGGAGCCAGTTCATAGTGGCCAGAGATAGCAAAGCAACAACAGGGGCAGACAAGATTCTGTCTATCCCTTCTACTGTATGCGGGCTACCTGTCCTAGGGTAGGTGCTCGTAGCCAGAACTGTGCCAAATCAAGCAGTGGGCTGATTAGTAATCACACACCCTTGATCCTAGCATCACACACTCCAGATCCAGCCACCTCTGGAAAGCTCCATCTGGCACTGCACGAGGCCTTGGAGGGGGGTATCTAGGCACAAACCATGAGAGAGGCAGACTGTGGAAGCTTCTGAGAGGCCCGGAAAGCTGCCTGTGGGTCCTGCCATCATTTTTAGGTGACTAAGAACATTGCCTCAGGTGCTGTCCAAGCTTTGCTGTTGAAGAGACCTTGAGCCATTGAAGCCCTCTTCCAGAAGTGAAGGGCTTTGCAGAATGCCTCAGGGGAACTGGTGGGGCACGTGGCTCTCCGTGGGAGGAGTCCCCACTGATGTCAGAGTCTGTGGAGTTATGAGCTGCTTGCTGTGTCCCCTCAGCGGGGCCCTAGTCCTTCACATCTCCAAGGTTAGCTTCTCACCTTTTGCTCCAGAAGTACAGGACGGGTGACTTCTGAGGGACTCTTTTGTTGTTGGAGTCCACACCAGTAAGGGGGTGGCTTGTGATGGTTGAGGCTTCCTTCCAAGCCCCCAGTCCCCTACTGTCCTTCTCTCGCTTCACATATCCTGAGTTTGGCCATTTCACTTACAGAGCTTAAATCAAAAGCCTTGCTGGAGAGAGCAGAGCTGCCTAAGACAGTGCTTGCATTAGCTGAAAACCGAGGCCCAAAAATGCTCTTGTTCATCATGTTCACATTGTCACTGTGGAAGGACCCAGGAGGTCTCTCAGCTCAGATTCAGGCTTGTATTGCCTGGGGACCAGGTGCCCTTTCCTTCACAGATTGTGGAGAAACACCTCTCCTCCACCACTTCCTCCTCCTCCTGCTCCTCTTCCTCTTTTCCTCGGGAAAGGTATGGGAAAGGTATTGTTTTGAAGGCAGGCAGGAAGCAGAAGGTGGGCTCATGGCCCACTAGGGTCAAACACTATACACTTAAGATATTTAAATATTTGTAAGAGTGGAGAACATCCTACGTACCTCTGACTGCAGATGTCTCCTTCCAGGGGCCACTTGGGCAGGAAGTACAAGGAGTGACTTTTGATAGGAAAATACGCATTGTGGCTGGCTGGCTGGCTGGCTGGCTGGCAGGGGTGGGAGAAGGGTCAGGATAGCCAGCCGGGCACAGGAGGAGCTCCTGTCTGGGTGACACCTGGAGAAGCTGTGCAGTGGGAAAGGGTGCTTTCGGGAGAGTCTGGGTGGCACATGGTGGCATCATAGGAAAAAAATGTGGCATTTGAGGAAGTAGCACATTAATAGAGAGAAAGCCCGGAGACAGGCAGCGAGACGTAGGGGACCTAAGGCGGACTGTCCTCAGGAACCGGGCAGAGGAGCTCTGGGCAGCAGGGTGGTGAGCTGCATGGAAAATGGCATAGGATGCTCTGCTTCCCAGGGAAGGGCTATGTGTGCACTGGGCCCAAGGGTGTCCAGATGACTGGGGACACTTGGAGTCGGGCTGTGGGCCTCAGAAGCACGAGGGCAGGTGTGCTCAGACAGAATGCGTCTTCCTCGCTGGGTACCCAGCAAGTGGACTGTTGCCTTGTGAAGCTGTGTTCCCTCTGCATCTCACCCCTAAAGTTTTGGACTCCATCTAAGAGAAAGGGAGCCATCTTGCTTAAGACCCCTGTTGGACAGGACTGAGGGATGTGATCTGCCCTCGTTCCTTTCCTCCCCTCCATGGTGGATGCCAAGAGTGACAGAGGCCTGTGTGTCACCCCAGTGGTGCCCGACCCTATGGACCATGGATCCAGCCACTTGGCACCAGATCCAGGCCCTGCACATTCCAGGTATGTGACCTTGAGCAGCTTACTACTTTCCTCTGTGTCTCTCTTTCATCATCTGTAAAAGAGGGAAGGAAAACACTAATGCCTGCTCTATAAAGATGCAAAGGGGCCGGGGAGATGGCTCGGAGAAATAAGTGCTTCCCTGGCAAGTGCAGGGGCCTGAGTTCAATCCCCGGTTCCACCAAAAATAAATAAATAAAAAGATGTGAAGACTTAATTACTTTTAAAAAAAAAATCTTGAGATATGTCACATACCATGTCACTAATCTATTTAGTGTATAGTTTTAGGGTTGGTGAGACAGCTCAGTGAACTCAGCACCTTCTTAGGCAAGCATAGGGAATGGGGTTCGATCCCTGGCACCATACACCGCGCTATTCCTGCTCCCAGCCATGCTGAGCTGGCCACCGAGACCAGGCATGGTGGTGCACACCTATAATCCCAGTGCTGGGGAAGTTGAAAACAGGAGGATCATAGGAGTCTGAGCTGCATTAGTGAGGCACAAAAAGCCAAAGAATACATAAAAAAATAAAATGTATAGTTGTAATATATTATAGTGGTACACCCGTCATGAAAATCACCTTTCACCACCTCAAAACAAGCTCTGCACTGATCAGTAGTCATCTCTTATAATCTCCCCTCACCCTTCCCAGCCCCTGGGAGCTACGAATAACCTGCCTCTGTGTCTATGGAGGTGCCTCTTCTGGAATCATAGAGTAAGGTGGCTTTCTGTGACCCACTTCTTTCCCTTCTATGCGGTGTCACCAAGGTTCACCCATATTTGCTGTGTGTTGGTACTTCATTCATTTTTATTGCTGAATGATATTCCGTGGTGGCGTATCCCATGCGTGTTAGTTACTTTTCTTACTTTTGAGACAAAACACCAGATGCTCAAAGTTAAGGGAAGAAAAGTTTATCGGGCTCACAGTTTCTAGAAGTTTTAGTCCACGGTCAGTTGACGCCAAGGCAGGGTGGCCTGGTAGAAGAGAAACAGTCCATGGCGGGCAGCAGTCAGCAAGGCAAGCAAGCGGGGGTCGAGACCAGCCTCTTCTGTCCCTTACATTATATCCAGGTTACTTTTTTTTTTTTTTTTGAGACAGGGTCTCACTATGCAGCTCAGGCTGGCCTTAAGCTCACTTTGTAGCTCAGGCTGGTCTCGAACTCACAACAATCCTCCTGCCTCAGCCTCCCGAGTGCTGGGATTACAGGCATGCGCCACCACGCCCGGCTTTATATCCAGGTTACTGGGATTGGGATGTTGCCAAACCACACAGAGGGCTGGTTTAGCCATCGCCCACCCTTAAACCTGTCACGCTTCATCCTAACATGGCACTGTGAATCACAGACATGCTCTAGATGCAGCCGCCTCTGGAAAAGCCCCACCTGTGACCACAGGAGGCTCTGGGAGAACATCTAGGTACAAACCGCAACACCACATTTTATTTGTTCATTCATCTTTATTGGACATTTGAATTGTTTCCATCTTGGGCTTATTAGTGAAGAATGCTGCTGCGGACATGTGCATCCAAAATTTGGGGTGGGCATAGTGCTTTCAGTTCTCTGGGACGTATTCCCAGGAGCAGAATTCTGGGTTGTGGATTCACTCTGTTTAACTCTTTGAGATACTGTCAGACTATTTTTCAAAGTGGCCGCGCGCCCTTTTACCTTCCCACGAGCAGTCCACGAGGGCTCTAATTTCCCTCCGTATCCTCCCAGCACTTGTTACTACAGGTCTTTGTTCTTGCCCTTGTACAAGCTCTGAAGTGGGCATCAGTAATCACGTTGTGGTTTTGATTTGCATTTCCCCGATGGCTGACGAAGCTGGGCTTCTTTCATTTCCCCTGTGGCCCTCTGTATATCTTCTTTAGTGAGGTATCGATACAGATCCCTTTTAATTAATTTTTTTTTTTTTTTTTTTTTTTTTTTTTTTTTTTTTTTTTTTTTTTTTTTTTTTTTTTTTTTTTTTTTTTTTTTTTTTTTTTTTTTTTTTTGCGGTACCAAGGATAGAACTCTGGACCTTGTGCTTGCCAGGCAGGCACTTACGCTGCTGAGCTATCTCCCCAGCCTTCTTAGAAGTGCTTGAAGGAAATGCCCATGGACACACAGTGCAGGCAGCTATCAGGGAGCTTCCCCAGGAATGACATTCCAGGCTTCTTTCCTTCCTGTGTTAAAGATTTTGAAGTCCTTGCTCACATCTGTGGCTGGATATCATAGCTTGTGGTTTTCTTTTTTTTTTAATCTTCTACCTGGGGAAAGGCTACAACATTTTCTACCTCACCGCCAGCCAGAGTCCCATCTGACCCTTTTTGCTTTATTTTCCTGAAGTCCCATGGGTAGGGAAACATGAAGCCCCAGGTAGCTGCACTGTGGTTTAAGCTGTCAGGGTGGGGGGGGGATGGGTGGTGATTTCCAGGGGGGATATGAAGTCTCCATCAACAGAACTGAGCGCAGGCAAACCTCCTCCTGGTGTGAATAACTGATCTAACCAAGGTGAGTGTGGTCAGTGTCCTTTACATAACCAAGGTACTTTACAAATCTATTGTTGTGTACGTAGACCCCTTTGTCTAGCTAGACTGCTGCCTGAGTGTGTGTGGCTGAGCTGCACCTGAGAATAAAGACGTCTAATCCAATCCAGAGTTCTGTGTCTCTTCTTCAGACTGCCTGAACCTCAAGGGATCTTCCCAGTCTGAGCTGGTGACAAGACAGCGTGGTGGGCCACATCTGCTGTCCATACTTGGCTTCCTGGGGTGGCAGTTTAGGGCCGCTCAGTGCAGCCAGACGTTACTTAATGTCTAGGACACATTCTGAGAAATACAATATTGGATGATTTTGCCATTGTGTGGATGTCATAGAGTGACCTAAGATGCTATAGGTCTCTTGGTGTGGCCTCTTGATGCAGCCATGGGGTGCGGTAAACAGAAATGAGTGAGGCGGTTGCTTGTGTCACATGGCACAGTGTATGTAGTAAACTTATTTATTTATTTTTTTTTTTGCGGAACCAGGAATTGAACTCAGATCCTTGCGCTTGCCAGGAAAGTGCTTATTCACTGAGCCATTTCCCAGGCCCAGTAAACTTATTTTTATAAGTAGGAGTGTACTGTAAGTATAGTCTAGTGAAGTATAAACCAGTAACAATTTATTCTTTTTTGGGGGGGATGGCTCAGCCCACCCTTTGGGTAGGGTTGGTGTGGCATGTGGTGCTAGGGATCAAACCATGGTCCCCTGAGCCTGCCTAAGCTTAAGGCGCTTTAGACCTCTGAGTGATCTCGCAGGCCCAAAACTTGATAACAGTCTATTGTTATCAAGTATTGTAAGGGTACCTGTAAGTGTATGTGTTCCGCTTTCATCTGACCACAAAGACTGAACAAGTGTGTTTCTTTATGCTGTTCCATCTCTCTGATGGCTACAGTGTCGTCCTGGAGACAGGACTTCTTCATTTTGTGCATGGATTTTGGTCATCAGCAAGCACCCTCAAGAACCTGCTGGTGAGAGTGTCGTCTGATGTGTACTGTCATGAGGGGACCCATCTAGACTCCTCAAGTCCTGCCTATCCTACTCTCTGTTAGGCAGGATGTCACCACGCTTATTTCATCCTTGTGTCCATTTGTGTTAGCTGCTTGCTTTTGGGCTGGGTTTGAACTGTGTTTTCTAGTTGCTTTTAGCTTAAAAGAACTCAGGTTTTGCCAGGTGAACTAGTACAGGGCTCTAGTTCCAGCACTCAAGAGGATGATGCAGCAGTATCGCCGCAATTTCAAGACCGGCCTGGGCTACGTAGGAAGACCCACTCTCAGAAAATAAAAAGGAAACAAAACAGCTAAGGTTTTTCCTGGGATGGGTTGGTCTGTGATGGTAACTGAGCTGAGGTCTGCCTTGATCTGGATATTTCCCTAGAGACCTGCATGAGCCTGTTAGAGAAAACCACTGGGGACCTGCAGGGCCACACCACAAGGTAAAGGTGCGCAGAGTAGGGGACCAGGTGGCAGGATTGTCCCTGCTTTCCGGACAGGGCCTATGGCTGAGGAAAAAGAAGGAAGCAAGTAGACCAGATGGACCCAATGGGCCAGGCGCTAGCTGGCTGTGGTCAGTAAATCCCCACAGGGACTGAGATGGTCCCTACAGGCAGCTTGTCCATGAAGTCTTCCCAGTGGCAACACAGCTCCCATTTCTTCCCGAGTGACAGAGTCTCCTTTTTCCAGGGACCATTTATGCTCAGGTTCTAGTTCCCTGAAGTTTGTCCTTTTCCCTCCAGCCAGCCCCTCCCCAGCCGCTCCCTGTCCTCTCCTTCCTGTGTGGGGGTGGTTAATTTCTCTTTCTGCAGTAAAGTATCTGGCGCTTGCCCCTTTCTCTTTTTTGCTTCCTTCCCCCATCCTTCCTGTGGTTCCCTCCCTACCCTAGGCGCCAGGTGAATCTCCCTGTGTAGCTCTGGGCCTCATTCTCTTCTGTGGATCATGCGCAGTTGATGTGCATCGTGTATGCTCCATGGAGATGCTAGGGTCTCTTTTGACCCCATCCTGTGACTGTGGCCACCAAGCACCCCGCCCTTTGGCCCCATGGGAATGTGCTCAGCGGTGTGGCCCCGAGGTCACCCACCCCAAGGCGTGGCTTAGTGGTGGCAGCTGTAGTCAGTAGTCTGTTTTCCCCTGATGGTACAGGCCCACTCTGTACCATCTTGTCTTCCACTCCTGCAAAATGACCCCAGACATCTCCTTCCTGGGTGCTCTTACACCTACTTCCTCAAAGCAGTCTCCTGGTGGCCGTTCCCTCCTCTCACTGTCTTTTTCACTCTCCCCCCATGGGCCAGTTTGTTGTTGCCACTCTATACAGGAAAGCTGGAATATAACCCGTTCTGTACAGAGGGGATATTATCTTTCTCTCTATGGATGTGTTTGGGGTTCTTGGGAGTTATAGAATTACTAAAAAAAAAAAAAAAAGCTACTCTTTTCTCCAAGCCCTGAAGTTCTCTGCAGTTTGGTTCATAATGAGCAATTGGAAACTTGGATTGTAGGCTGAGGGACTGGGCAGTGGCTTTTATTTCAGTGATCTGAACTCTTGAGCAGGCTAGAAGGGAGTGGTAAAGTTTGACCTGGAGAACACAGGGTGGATCTCAGCCTTAGAGCCCAAGACCTGGCTGGCCCAGGCATGACCCCTGTCAACTTTGTGCTTTTGTTTCTTTGTATGTGTATATATTTGCTTTTGTTTCTCTTTTTTTATACTTTTAAAATTTTTATTTATTTTTTAAAATTAATTATTTGGTACAGGGTCTTGCTATGGCAGCTTGGACTCGCAGTGATCCTCCTGCGTCAGCCTCCCCAGTGCTGAGATCACAGGCCGGGGCCTCCATGCCCAGTCTCGGTGGCTGGCCCAGCATGCTCAGAGGTGCAGCTGGCACACAGGCAGTACCAGAAATCGAACCCGGCTCCTTGCACTTACACTTGCCAGCCAGGTACGAGGTACCAGGGATTGAACCTGCTCCTTGTGCTTGCTGGGCAGGCACTTAGACCACAGAGCTATTTCCATAGCCCTACTTTTATTTCCCTTGAAACTATGTTACTGAATTTTTCATGTTGCAAAGGCCATGACTGTCCAGTGTAGTAAAATCAGAAGATATATTTGAGGACAAAAGAAGAAAGCAAATAATGTAACAGTTTGTCTGATCAGTGGTAGTGACTCTGACACAGCGTCCCAGTGCCTTTGGGTGCCCACGCTTTCCTATCCTGTGGAGTCATAGTGCTTTTTACTTAATAAATGGTCGTCACCTTGTCACATTGTTGCAGTCTGCTTCACAGTTTTGCAGGGCTGTGCATATTATGTTTGACGAAAGGACCCAGGCATTTAAATTGGACATTTGGGCTGTTTCGTATCTTTTTCATTCCAAGTTTGCTGTGTAGGATGTCCTTCCTAGTTGACCTTTGGCTACTTTCAGTGGTCCCGTAGGATGAATTCCTAGATGTGAAATTGCTGGGTCAGAAGTAGAACTTCGCATCCATGTTGTATGGTTGCCCTCCCAGATTGTATCTATTTACAGAGTTTGGCCTGTTTGTTTTCCTGTTTTCTCAGGTGTGTTGGATATTAATTACTGTAAAAAAAATATTGGCCAACTTGGAAGAGAAAAAGTGACATTTGATTGTTTTAATTTGTATATCTTTAACAATTAACAGGAAAGGTTGGTCACTTTCATGAATTTTAGATTTTGTAAATCACCTATTGGGCTACTAATACATTTTTCTAGTAAGAGTTAATCTTTTTTCTTAATGAATCTATATAGTAAGATGGTAAAGTTTTGTATACCTTTGTCCTACAGATATTTCTTCTAGGTTGTTACATTAGCATTTTTACATTTTGTGATGCTTTTTGACCTATGGAATTTAAAATGATCAGATGTGGGTTGAGTGTCCTTTATTCAATATGGTTATGGGTCAGGGGTGTTTGAGTTAGGATATTTTTTTTAGATTTTAGAGCATGTGTATAGACATAATGAACTGCCTAGGGGAGGGAACTTAGTTATAAACATGAGATTCATTCATGCTTCTTTTTCTGTAGGACTGAGTATTGAACCGAGGGTCTCACCATATTGGCACTTATCCTGCCATTAATGTAGGGCCTACTCAGTCACCGTTACTGTCTTTCTAAATTGCCCAGGCTGGCCTTGAACTCTTTTTTTTTTTAAAATTAAATTATTTATTTATTTATTTAGTACAAAGTCTCAAAGCTCAGACTCATAGTGATCCTCCTGTCTCTGCCTACCTACCCGGCACTGGGATTACAGGTGTGGGCCGCTATGCCCAGTTTTGTTGGCCAACAAAGCACCTGAGGTTCCAGGGTGGGCACAGCATGCAGTGCCAGGGATTGAACCCGAGTCCTTGCTCTTGTCAAGCAGGCACTTAGACCACTGAGTTATCTTCCCAGCCCTAGCCTTGGACTCTTGATCCTCTTGCCTCAGCTTCCCAAGTAGCTGGGCTTAAAGGCATGTGCCACTACACCTGACTTTATTTCTGTTTGGTGCTCACCTAATACACAGGGCCTGAGATACTTTCATACAAGATTTTATATCATTCTGTTCAGGAAACAACGTTTCATGATGTGGAACTTTCCGTGGCAGACTCATGGGGTGTTCAGTAAATTTCAGAGCTTGAAGCACTTCAGATTTCAGAATGTTGGGGTAGGGATACTGAACCTGTGTATATTTTATGGCTGTTGCTTTTGGTGTCATCCTTATAAAGGCCTTCTTAGTCCCAAGATTATACAAATATTTACTTATGTTTTCTTCCAGTAGTTCTTGCAGTTTTATTTTTACACTGAAATACATTGATCCAAGGCACAAAAGTTGTCTGTGACTCTTCTCAGGTGGTCAGCCAGCTGTCCCAGCAGCTCTTTTTAGCCAATCTGTCATTTCCCGGGTTACTTCATTTTATGATACAAAGTGGTCTTGTTTTGGACTTTCTGATTGATTAGCTGTCTGTTCTGTTCTTATCACATTGATTTAATTCTTGTGGTCTCATGATACATTGTAAGATTTTGAGAAGTTTCCCAAACAGTGCACCACCCCGAGAACTGTGAAAACCTTCACATTGTCCTGTCAATTCTATTTAAACACTTAGGATTTCAGTCCTGTTTGGTGAGGGTAAATCATCTGGGTATTTTTAAACTTCTCTTCTGGAGTTCTGAGTACAGCAGCTTTATCTTTTGGACTGGAGAATATTCAGGTCACCTTAGCAACCAAACCATGGTTTGTCTCCTGAGCCTGAGCCTCACACTTCACCTGGCACCTAGAGAAAGCCAGGTTCCTCTGTTCCAGGACAGCATCTCATAGTCATATCCATTTTTCTTTAAAATCAGCAGCCGCACACAGCTGACTCAGGACCTCTGACTGCTGGGCACTTTCCTTCCATCACTGGGTGTGGTGGGCACAGTCCTTGTGTTTTCCATCCCGAGGTGGGGACTGCGGGATGGGAATGCATGGAGGACGCCAAGTTTATGTGATGTGGGGGGGGAGGGACGCCCCTTCCTCACTGCGTCTCTGAGCTACGGCCCTACTACTGGCCGTGGGGAGGAACACATCTTGTGTGCATCCCCTCCCTTTTGCTCTTCCCTGGATTCCGCTTCCTGCCCTCTCGCGGCGTGTGGGCGGGAAGCCTGCTGGGTGGTCTGCCTAGATTTCCAGGAGTTCGGTGGCCACACCTTGTGCAAGGCCTGCTGCGGGCCTGGGCTGCACTCAGACCACACTCAGCTTGCTTGCTTTTCCAACGGGGCTGATGATGATGACAGTGACGAGGATGCAGAGCTCCACAGACGACCAGAAAGCAGCTGGGTGATGAAGTGGAGACCCCACCGGGCTCCCACTCAGTAGTCAGATTAATTGACTGAGCACCTATCTACTTCCTGTCCTGAAGCGATGGCAGATTGCTGGAGAGGTGAAAGAAACCTAATTTTGCTGTGCTTCGTCCTCGTCCTGAGGGCCACACGCTACAGCCAAGTAGCTGAGCTCCCCGCCTGGGGAGCTGACTCTGTTGCATCACCTGTGGGTCTGCCCCTGCTGTGATCCTTGGCCAAATTACTTTTCGGTGCCTTAGTTTCCTCATGTCAATGAAGATAACATTTCATAAGGTCGCTGTGAGAGTTAAATGAGTATCTGTATACATTTCATAGTGCCTGGCAGCACTACACGTTTGCAGTTACTGTGGCCGTGGTTGTCATGTATGTGTGGCTTCCTGCATGCCAGAGCTCTGAGGGACCCTCTCCTTGCCTTTGTAGTCACCGTCACAGCTTCCCATAGGATGGATGCTCAGCACCGAGTGAAGTCATACACTAATGCCAGTTGTCACTGTCACTTGTCACATTGGGCTCTTGGCCACTGATCTGTACAAAGTCTTAACGTAGGAGTTTACGTCCATTTTACAGGAAAAAAAAAAAAAAAAAACGAAAGCGCTGGAGCCTGAGGACTTTCTAGGGCTTTACAACTGGCATGTGTAGGGCCAGGAGTTATCCCCACGCAGCCTGCCTGCAAAATGGGACGACGAATGTGGGGTGGAGGCTAGGGAAGTGCTTCTGAAGGAATTAGAGAACAATGTAGCGTTTCATGAACTGAGTAGGATTCATGGCCAGGGTGGCATAGATCGACCACCACACTGTCACTTGTTTTGTTAGGGAAATAAAAAGGGGGGGCTATGGAAAGTGTTAAAATACTTGGCACAAGAAAGGGGCCTAAACACCCAGGAAGGCCGCCTCCAGCATGCTGCTCTTCCCTGACCCCGCCTTCCTGGACCAGTGTGGGATCCAGCTGCTGGGGAGAGTTCCTTGAGAGGAGGTGCGCTCCGCTCTGACTATGAGTGGGAAGGTGGGAACCCGGAAGTCAGCCAAGCTTGGCGACACACCAGGCATATACTGGAGGTAGAACCATAGAGACAGTGTAGGGGGTCGGCATGGAAGGGGTTGTTGTTGGGCAGCAGGGTCATGGAGTGCAAGGAGAGGTCTTTGAAGGAAAGATTAATGGATTCCTTTGCACTTCAGAGGCTTACTCTGTGTCCTCTGTCCCTCCTGATGAAGACCCTATGGAAGGTGACCATGCAGGAGAAGATGGGTGGAGGGCAATGTGGGGGCGATGGTGTCAGTGCGGCGGCAGGAGGTAGAACATGGCAGGCAAGAGAGGGAGTATGGATTTTATTGCAACTAGAGGGGAAGCTGGGGGAGGGAGCTGCCGTTGAGCTGCAGACACAGTTGCACTTGTGTTCTAATAGGATTTTCCTGGTTGCTCTGTAGGAGGGAGGGTAGAGGTCAGGAGTAGCCAGGCAGCACGGGGAGTCTCCAAGTGAGAGAGGACAGAAGCTTGGGTGGAAAATGGCAACAAGTAGGTACAGACCAGCCTGAGCTACAAAGTGAGCTTAAGGCCAGCCTGAACTGCACAGTGAGACCCTGTCTCAAAAAAAGACAAAAAAAAAAAAAAAAAAAAAAAAAAAAAAAAAAAAAAAAAAAAAAAAAAAAAAAAAAAAAAAAAAAAAAAAAAAGGATCCCTGTGGGAGATCGGAGATCGTGTTACCAGGACTCATTGAGTAGCTTGTGGGAAGAAAAGGAGAGAGCACAGTGAGCCAAGGATCCCTCTTGAACATTCACGTGTGTCTGGAGTTTGCTGTCATTCATTGGAGGACATACAGTGTCCCTGTTTTGTGGCATGGGGGTGGGGGTGGTGCATATGGTAGCAGACATAGGGGAGAGGGGACCTGGCTCTGCAGCCGGGGTTCCCTGCAATTCCTGTCTTGGGTCAGTTTCTAGCCTCCTCTGGGCACTCTTGGTCTTAGGAATCCCTGTGAACACTGGGGACTAGAGGGGCCAGTGCCAGAAACCCCGGACTTCCTGCAGCTTGTTTGGGAATCTGGAAAGTTGTCTGAGAAAACGTTTCACCGCCAGTGATTTTGTTAATGACTGGACATGAGTGGCTTGGGTGGAGTTAGTTCTAGGTTTCAAGAAGAGAGCTTATGCTCACACTTAGCTGTCCCAGACTGTCCCAGCCCTTGGGTTTCTCTGCTTACCAGTGAAATGGGAAGGGTGGTAGTGGTGGTGGTGATGCTATGACAGGCTGCCCTGGACCAAAGCGTCCAGCTGGAGGGCTGAAGAGGAAACCTTAGGGTCTCTGCCATGCCTGTTCCCTTCTTCCCTTCCCTCTTCTCAGGAAGACCTCTTAGCCGCTCCATGGGGATCTCTAGAATGTTCCCTCTCATTTCATACTCAGGGCTGCCTGACTAGAGTTCCCCTAGTGCAGAGTTACAAAAATCAGAATCTTCTTAGGATTTCCAGGTATTGATGGGACAGAATGAAGTTGTTCCTAAACTAAGCAAAAAGCCTGTGTGCTTTTTGCCCATCTGCTATGGAAAAGAAGATAGACAATTGAAAAATGAACCAAGGGGCCTGCATCTCTATCCTGACTTTGCCATGTGTAGTCCTGGGGCAGACTGCCTCTCTTCACTTGGAAAATCAGGGGGTGGCTCTGCAATCCCCAGGTCTCTCGCTAGTAACATACTACCTGATACAGCACCAGCAAAAGGAGAGATCTGGGACTAACTTCTGTCTATGTCTTTGCAGAAGTCAGTCTGTGTGTGTGTGTGTGTGTGTGTGTGTGTGTGTGTGTGTGTGTATGTGGTACTGGGGATTGAACTGAGGACCTTGCACTTGCCAGGCAGGTGCTTATTCTACTGAGCTATCTCCCCAGCCCCAGGAGTTAGTCATGTGTGAAAAACTCATAAGCCAGCATGGGGCTGACCTCAGAGTGCATCTGTTGAGGTTGCCACTCAGGGATCTTGTAGGACCTTCCAGGGGCTTGGGAACTCCATTACCTGGAAGCTTCAGAAAGCTGCTTTCACATAGAGGGAAGAACAGTCAGAGTTGGAGGCAGAGACCCTGAGCTGCCTGGTGCCATGGAAAGAATGCTGAATTGCGCAGCTAAGGACTTGCTTCTGGTCTGAGGCCTGCAGCTCTCATTATTTTCATTGGCTTGATTGCTTTTCTTCTTCAAAAAGGAATGGGCCTCTCAAACTTTGGCATTCAGAGTGATGTGCTGAATTTCATCCCATCTGGGGTTCTGTCGAGTCTAAGGCTTATACATGTGTCAAAAGAAAATATAAATGAAACCCAGAGACTCTACATACAAGCACTTCCCAGTCAGCGTTCATCACCCTGAATCTCTGTGTGACTTCTACGTATGGATACCTGTGTTTCCCACACTGTCACCTCTTAGAGCACACCATCCCTGCACCCAGCAGTCATCGTCTCCTGCTCTGCAGATGGGGACAGCCAGTGCTTACTAAGCCATTCTTGCCAAGCCAACGTGGGGGAAATACACATCTCAGAACTGATGATATATGGCAAATTAAGACTCAGTGAAAGAGCACTCTAGAAAGTTGGGATTTTCCAGGGTCAGTGACGGTGGCAAGGCCTTCTCTAGCAACCCAGCCACCTGGGCGTCCATTCAGGAAGAGGGTCTCTCGTTTGTGTTGGTGCTTTGGACCCCAGAGAAGTTACATCTTGGTGTCTAAAAAACATCCAGGGCTTGTTCAGACACCTAGATGGTAGTCTGGTGACTCCTGGATCAGGGTCACAGATGGCTGTCACTGCTGTCTTCGTACTGACAATCCTCCTGGAGGGCTGGGTTCTCCATTTCAAAGACTGGAGTCAGTGTCCTCACACCTTATCTGCCAACAGGCTGTGTGTTTTCCTGACCATTATACATTCATACCTCCAGGCCTTCCCTTCTTCTGTTTCACCTGCCAGGAATGCCTTGCCCTTATCTTTTATACAATGCTTACATAGCCCTCATCTACCCTGAACCGTTCTTCCCAAAGTACCTTTTCTATAGCCACCTCCATGCCCTTGTGGGAGCATCTACTTCTGACATCATGCTTGCCTCTGTGGTTTGAATGTGAGGTTTTTTTTAAGTGTGACTGCCACATTGTTCCCTTTCATACCCACTTCTTGGGTAGGCAGAGCATAGCACCATTTCTGGCTGGCCTATGTGTTTAGTAAATCAATGAGGAAATAACAGCACACTTACACCAATGAAATGGTGTCAGACGGAGCGTGGCTCAGCCTTTGTTTAAGGCTCTGGCCAACCCTCGCCCGTATTAGGAGTACTCACAGCTTGAGATGAGATTTTCCCCACCACTCTTCCTCATTACTGTGTGTGAGATTTGACCAGAGGAATGATTGGTTATGATGCTGCCCACGGGCATAGGCCCCATAGGCCCTGGAATGTGTGGTTAAAGATGAGGGAAGCATGCTACGTATGGCTTTTTGCTTTCCTCCTTCCTGATAAATGATCTAGATGAACCTAAAAAAATGTCACATAGCAGACCTCCTTTCTTGACACCTCAGGTGTTTTTCTTCCTGTGCAGTATCCCTGCTATCAAAGCCAGAGAGCTCTTGATTCAGCGCTGTGCCCATAGGACTCCCTCCTGCAGAGGCCAGGCCAGGACTCTTGGATTTCAGACCAAGTTTCATCTCCAAGCAACCTTTTCATTCTCTGAGCCACCATAGTCACACACGGTGACATTACTGACCATACCTATGTCAAGCATGGGTCACCAAGTACCCTGCCAACTTCTTCTAAGCCCTGGACAACTGTTAAGGCCCTCCCTTTTTCTCCTTGAGATGCCCCAAGATTGTTGACGTTCAGTGGTGAGGTTTTGGCCATTGGGTGAGCCCAAGGGGTGCAGCTAAACTTTGTCTTGGCCTGTTGGAACCCACTGGGGACCTCCAACGAGGCAGCTCAAGGTGTCTGCTCTAATTTATCCTTCTGGAGAGGTGTCAGGAATGTGGTTCTCTCGCTGGACCTGTAGAGTGTGACTACAAGACCAGGTCCCCATCCAAAGCCTGTCCCAGAGGTCCTGCTCAACTGGGGACAGTAGCAGTCCCATTGCTCCCTTTCTTTCCTGGTGGCTTGCCGTGACTGAGTCTGGGCCTTAGGTTTATTTGGTAGATTGCACCCAGACCAGTAGTGACCTACATGGCCATGAGCCAGAGCCTTTGCATCATTCTTGTCTTGCAGGAGAGTGATTCTCTGTGTGCAGACTTTCCCACTGGATGGGAACGAGCCCTGCCAGTCACAGAAGCAGGGCTTCCCTAAAACATTTGCTGGCACCCTTTCTTCTTGGGGCCACTAGTAGTTCTCCTCTGCCCTCCAAATGAATGACCTCTCGCTAGCCCCTGCTTCATGATAAGTGGGTGTTTACCTTTCTTTCCGCCCTAATGCACCCCTTCCCAATGCTCGTTGCCTGCTAGGATTGCAGTCATGGCTGCCTTAGACAGGCCTCTGTATCTCACTTGAAAATCAAAGTTCAGTGTGGTATCCAGCTTTCTGTTGCTTTAACAAATACCCACGGTAGTCAGCTAAAAGAGAAAAAGTCTGGCCTCACAGTTTTAGAGGTTTCAGCTCACAGTTAGTTGGCCACATTGTTTTAGGCCTGTGGTAGCACATCATGCAGGAGCATACAGTGGAGCAAAACTACTCACATCATGGTCAGCGAAAGAAAGGGAAAAAGAGAGCAGGATCCCTGAGTCCCCTATAGCTTCTTACACCTCCCAGGAGTACCAGGCTCAGGGCTCAGGGCAGGTGACTAAGGCACAGGCCTTTGGAGAGCACTTGAGATCTAAGCCACAGTAGCTTGCTACATCACAGAGGCTGGTTGTCCATGTTAGCATCATCTGGAATCTAAAAAAAGTACTTGTGCAACAGCCTTGCTTCAGATGAATTAATTGATCAGTGGAGCTGGGGCAGAGAGTGGCTGGAACGAGGCCCACTTGCTCTGAAAACAGCCCCCACCTCTCACGCAGCCCTGTGCTCCGGGTTCCAGGGCACAGAGGCGCACTGTTTGGAACCTTCAGGGGCTGTTCAGGTGTCGGGTGAATGTGCAGACACAGCCGCGGCAGCTCAGAGCCCACTGAGATTCAGTCAGAGCAGGGGTACTGGGAGGTATTTATAGACCTGCAAGGTACCTAGCCAGCACCTCCAAGAGGCTACCTCCCACCTCTGCTTTTATACTGAGTCCTGAGCGAGCTGAGGAAACTCGTTCTTGAACTTGGTAGTCTAGTTTGGGAGACCCGCCTTGGAATTCCAGATCCGGAGGATGCTGCCTCCTGCGTAAGCATCCCCATCTGTAGGCCCCCTGGCACCTCTAACTTCCCAACCCAACCCACGTTCTTTGAGCTTCCTGCCTGGATGCTTGGGCCCATCTTCCCCCACAAGCTCTGATGTCTCCCAACTGTGACTGCTCGGGGTCCTCCTCTTCTCTCCAGCCCCATCCTTCAGCTCAGCTCAGCCCAGCTCAGCTCAAGGCCATTGCCTACCTTTTCCAGGTCCTCACCCCCTGCCTGATCTGCTCTTGCTTGCTGTGGAAGGGTCCCTGTTCTGCTGCAATGCATTTGACAGCAGCTATCATCAGGGGCTCGAGATGGCGCTATGCACACCGCACAGTGCGCCTTTGCATGCCCCCTGCCCTCACCAGCTGCTGCCCACCCAGCTGTGTGGCTCCTGTACATCACGCCCCCTTCATGGAGGATTTGGCCTGTCACCCACTCCTTGAGGCTGTGCTTTAGCCATTTTCTGCATCAACAACTCAATCTTTCTCAGCATTGCTCTCTCTTACTCACAGGGCAGTGTGAGCACCCCTAACCCAGACACACCTGCGTGCACACCCTGTGCAGACACACACATGTGCATGCGCACAGAGCACTCACACAAGATACCCGTTACCTTTTCTTCTTTCCTGCAAGCCCTGAGGCCACTCCCTCACCCCATCCTGGTGCTCTGCCTCATGCCGCTTTCTAGAATCCCCTTAGAGTCAGCCTCCACTAACAGAAAACTGAGTCATGGAGGGGAAACTAAGCCCCAGCCTGTGGAGAAGGCAGCTTCTCCTTGAAACAAGTGGGCAGGGAAACCTCCAGCACCAGGCCAGTCACTAGGTCCACAGACACACTCGTCTTTATGGAAATGAACCAACCTGAACCTAACCGTTTTAATCAAAAATTGTCAAGAATTAAGAGGGCCAAATAGTTACAAAAGACCAGAGTGCAATGCATGCCTCCACGCCCATCTCTCAGCTCTATCAAATGGTGACATTATCTTTTTATCTCCCTCCTTCCCTTCCTTTCTGCTTCCTTCTTTTACTTTTTGAAAATAAATTGGTCTTTTGGACCCCTCCTTGTCCCATCTTGCAAACCGGGACACACATTGTGTAGCAGGGAAAGAATGGGGAACCAGAGGCCAAGGCCACCCCTCTGTCCCTGCCCGGGCTCTTCTACCTGGACTCTCCTCTTGTGCCGCCCTTGCCATCCTGGTCTCCCTCCCTCCCCTCACTGAGGGAGCAAGCCCCTTGACATCAGCCCTGGAATATGCAAGGACAGAAGGAAAGACTGAATTAAGTGACTCAGGCTCATCCCTGCCTTGCGTCAGGACAGAGGCTGATGGTCCAGAAAGCCCCACGTTCTACATTTTTCCCGTGATGTTTCCTCCCATCCACCTGGAATTTCACAATTTTCTGCCTGACCCCGCCACCTAGCTCCTATGTATTCCTCAAGGCCTGACCCAGGTGGCACATTGTTGGTGAAGACTTATCTGATGACCCCCTCTTTAGAAATGGTCTCTGCATTTCTTTCCCATGCTATCCATGCCTGGATTTTGAATTTTGTCCATTCATCATCCTCTCCCAGCAGACCATAAAGTCCTGGTGGCCAGTGGTTGCATTTCTTCTCGTACGTCTATCCTCCTCCCCAGGCCAGTTACGGTACGAAGCCAGTGGACGGTGAACGCTGCCTGCCTAAATACTTGTTTCTAGCTGTATCTCTGGTACCCAGTGCAGAACTGGCACATGGTGGGCACTTGGTGAAGATTTACCAGGGGAATGAATGAACAATGCATAGATACCCCAACCCTGGGCTGGGCTTGCCTCCACCCATGAGAGTTGGTGGGCATGTCTAGTGTTTCCCCCTGGACTTGGGGCTTTCTCTGGGTCTGAGTTTGGGAATGTGGTGGTTATTTCAGGATGCCAGGGCAGGGGCCGTATCCCTGTGGTGAGGCCAGTGGGTGGCCTCCACTGAAGCCACACTGGTTAGTCATGAAGCATGAGTGCCTGGGCTTCCCACCCTCTACTAGGAGACCAGGAAAACCTTTAGAAGCCACAGGGCCTCCTGGCACCGCAGGAACCCTGTGTGTCTCCTTCCCACTCCCAGCCAGGGACTTTAAATTGTCTTTTAAATGATTGCTCAACCTGCAGACCCCTCCAGGCGAGTGTCTGGGGTGGCTGGGGTGGCTGCTCCACAGTTCATTCCTTTCCCCAAATTGCTCATTATTTCATTTGCATAAATTTTAGTGCCAAGATACTGCCCCAGGCCTAGGAAGTACAAGTAGACCTCTGAATGGAGCAGCAGAGACCAGTGGCAGGGCCAGTCTTGCCCAAGAGCTTGTGCCTGCAATTTTTCCCAGGGTCTGTTCTCAGCTAGAGCTCTGGGCTCGGAGGGGGGACGAAAGTAGCCATCTTCCAACAGGCTTGTGTCCATCGGGGCTTGGTGGCTGTGCCCCAGGCACCGCCTTTCTCTGACCTCTGCCCAGCCTCTTCTCTTGGCACATTGTCACCAGGGCCCCATGTGGGCAGGAGACAGAGGCCAGACGGCGTTTGCTTCCACCTGGGCTCTGGCAGCTCCTGTTTGTCAGTCAATCTGTCTGCACCTGCTTATTGAGCAAGGGCCTGTGCACTGACAGCCACCGTGGGCTGCGTTGGCAGTCAGGGGCTTGGGAGATAAGGCAGGCAGCTGTGTGTCGGGGCCAGGTGAGAAGCAGGGCCTGCAGGTGTGGGGGTGGGGGTGGGAGGACGGGACCTGTGGGCTAGAGACAGTGCTGTATGAAGGGTCTTGGCTGCTGGCCTTCCATGTCCAGGATGCAGGGCATCTCAGGTGCCCCCGGTGTACTGCTTAGACGCCCCTGCGTCTCGGAACGGTGTGTGGTGCAGAGATTAGTGAGACTGTACTGGGAGTGGGTGTGCACTCTGTGCAAGAGAGGTTTAGCCAAAAGGATAGCAGGGACCGGTGGGTGAGGCTGGGGCAGTCTTTTGGTAGAGGGAATTGTGGAGATGACGCTAGTACAGGGATTGGGGAGGCTGTGGACACCTCAAATACCAAGTTAAGAAATCTAGTCCTTTCCTTTAGAGGCTAGGGCAGATTAATGATCAGTTGAGGGGCCTGGAAAGTGGAGGTAGTGGGGTGGGTACTGGGGAAGGGAGTGCGGTGGGAGCTCGACATGATCCCTTATCAGATGAGATGCAGGGAAACCCCATCAAACAGCTAGCTCCTCGAGCCTGGCCCCTGGCCTGACCTTGATGGGCCCCTCCCAAGGCCAGGTATGGAGGAACTGGTCATCACTGTGCCTAGCTTTGGGGCCAAAGGTGAGCAGTTGGGGGACAGCCTGGTTGCACCCAGCAGGCCCAAGGCAGGAACATACTCAGCACTAACTGGTTTTCCTTACAGGGGAAAGAGTCCTCAGGCCTGAGTTTTCCAGGGACTTCAGTCTTAGTTACTTTCTCATTGCTGGGACAAAATACCTGACACCCACGAGTTAAATAAAGGGGGAGATGCTTCTACATAATTCTGTGAGAGGCAAGATTTGCACTAATGGTGGTTGAACAGGATTTTATGTCGGCTTCTAGTACTATGGACAACCACTAGGAAAATAACAGGGTAGAAAGTATTAATTATTGAATCTTTGATATAATTCAGGTATAAAAATGAGATACATAAACAGCTACACTCTCTTAATTTACTGATAAGAGACATCTGCTATAATAATGTATTTAAGTATAATATCATGTATGCACCTTGTACGATACCAAAACATTATGAAAGCAGTTTGCATTGTATTAATTTATCAAATCTGTCCTGGTAAGGTGTCTTAAAACTGTCTCATTGATATCTGTACTTCAATAACTTAATTAAATAAATAAATAAAGGGGGAGAGGTTTTTCTCAGCTCTCAGCTGGTGGAGGTTTCATCCATACTTGGCCAGCTCCAAGGCAAGGTGGCACTGCAGAGGCGAAAGCTCCTGGGGCGGCCGGCAGGAGGCGGTGCTGGGAGGGTAACAAAACCCTTTCATACCATGCCCACAGGGAGCCGCTCTTCTCAGGAGACTTCGTCTCCCAGCTTCACACCTATAAGCCCAGTCTGTGGACTGATGCAGGCTTACACACCCTCGAGCCAGTGCCCTCCCCAAAGCCCACGTATGAACTCACGGAGCTCGGGGAATCACTGATATGCAACAACAGCTTCCTCCCGGTCGCCATAAGCTCAGTCTGTGTAGTGTCTCTTCATGCCTGCTGGGAATCTCCTGTGTGCGCACCATGCTCCTAGAGCCAGTTAGGGTGTAAGAGAAATCAGTGAACTCCATGCAGAGACATTTATTTTAAGAGCTAGGATCTGCTGTGTTGCCCAGGTTGGGCTCAAGCCATCTTCCTGCCTTACCTTCCTGAGTACCATGCATGCCACCATGCCTGTTTTTTTGTTTGTCTATTTGTTTTCAGAAGGGGTCTTGCTCTGTAAGTCAGGTTGGCCTTGAACTCAAGCAGTCTTCCTGCCTCAGCCTCCTGAGTGCTGGGATTATAGGCATGTGCCACCATGCCCGACAACACCATTCTCATGTTCTTGCAACAGTGCTTAAGCATTTTTGGACTGTAATCCACAGTAAAAATATGCAGTACTTACCTTTATGAATCATTACTTGCTTCATATAGATACTCGTCCAGTCATCTCCTCACCCACGCACACGTCCACCCATCCATATCTATCCATCTAGCCAAAAAGTTTAATGAACTCTTACCATGTAGAGTCCTCCTTGGTACTTTCTGTTTTTGAAGTATTGCCCACAGACTGGCCTCCCGGCCCACCTGCAGTTTGGTAAGTATTGGCCATCCCGGGAAGTTGAAGCCAGCATACTGACACCAGCTGGCGGGTGGCCTAGGAGAGCCATGTGCTGCGGAGAGATTCTGTTGGAAGCGTGGGCTGTCCGTGGTCTGCGTCCCCAGGAGAGGGCAAGGTCATTGCTCGAAGCATCGTGCATAGCAGCAGCAGCTCCAGGGCAAGTGTGGCATCGCCGTCATTCCACCTCAGACCATGTGGTAGAATAGATGTCCTGATGTGAAAACAGCCGAGGCCAAGTGCAGGGTAGGGCACTTAAAAAATCCACAAAAGCATAAGCTGAGGGCCGGCGGTATAGCTCAGCGGACTAAGGGCTTGCTTAGGTAAGCGCAGGAACCAGTGTTCGATCCTTGGTTCCCCAAGCCGCGCCGGCCCCGCCTTCGGGTGCGCTGAGCCGGCGATGCAATCCGGGCGTGGTGGCGCGCGCCTGTAATCCCAGCACATGGGAGGCAAAAAGCAGAAAGATCACTATGAATGTGGGTTGCATGCATAGTGAGACCCTGCACCAAAAAAAAAAATAGAAAAAAAAAAAAAAAAAAAAAAAAAAAAAAAAAAAAAAAAAAGAAAAAAAAAAAAAAAAAAGCATAAGCTGGAAGTTAAATGGGTACCAGCGCACTGGCATTCGCTGTGGTCTTGAGGTAGAACGAGTTCACGGAGGTGAGTGAGCACAGAGCTAGATCTGTATGAGAAGACGTAGTCATAGAACCCCACAGCTGTCCCTGATGGTCTGTGGAACCCAGAGGACCAGAGGTACAGTGAGGGCTTCCCCAAGTAGGAAACTTAACAGGAGGCAGCAGTAGTACCTTAGAGTGGGAAGGAATCACACTGCCACGTCCGAGCTTTGAGAGGTGAACCTCTCAAAGAGCAACGCGGACATCCTGACCTGTTCTCACTTTCATACTGCACTGAAGAGCAGAGATCTCCTGGGATCTGTGACCTTCCTCACTGGTCCTCGGGAGGTTGAAAGCCCACATTTGCAACTCTCATGTTGGTCAGAAATGATGATGACTTGGGAATAGGGAAGGAAGCAGAGGGATTTGGAAGTGATTCAGTCATTAAATGTGAGCAAGTCCTGGTGCTGGGTGAGACAGCAGGGCTGGCAAAGGCACTTCCCACATGTTGAGCTCAGAGGTATAAGAAGACACACGAATCATTTCCTGGAAGGCCACTGTGTTGGGACAGCATGACTTCGATCCTGGACCTTGCCATGTGCCTCTGAGCATAGGAATGGGCCAGGCAGTTGGATAAATGTGTCAGAATCTCAAAGGCATAAACTCAGCTGGTAGTATGTAAGGCAATAACCAAATGGGGGCGCATGACCGAGGAAGACAGTGGCATAGAGGGGGCAAGGCCCTACTTCTGCTGGAAGAAATCCAGCTTTAATTATGGGGTGGAGAAGGTTAAAGCAGGTTCAGAAAAGAGTTGTACTATGAAAGAAAGACAGAAAAACCAAAGGAAGAGAGTAAAGTGCCCCCTTAGTGTCCTCAAGGGACGGGTTGCAAGATGTCCCTTCTCCTAGATGTCACAATCCATGCATGGGTGCTGGAGCCTGTTACATACAATGGTTTCATGTCTGCATAGAACCTGTGCAGATTCTCTTCTACTTTAACCTCAAGATTACTGACAGTACCTAAAATAGCATGGTTGGTGTAGAAATAGTTATTGTACTATATAGTTTAGGGATTAGTGACCAGAGAAAAACTTGCCTGTGTTCAGTACAGATGTAGGTTTTTAAAAATGTTTTCAATCTGAGGTTGATTGAATTTGCAGACACAGAGATATTTCTGAGGAGGTATGGTGACCACCAGTTAAATTGCCAAGGTGATTGGGGAGAGAGACAGAGGAAGGAGGAGGAGGAAAAAAAGGAAGAGGAGGAGAAGAAAGAGAAGGGAAGGGAAAGGGAGGGGAGGGGAAGGGAGGGAGAGAAGAGAGGTGTATACTGGATTTGTGTTGGATTTGTAGTGTAGTGGGTGTGGGTGGCCTTAGTGTGGATCTTCTGCTGGGAGAATGGGAATGAGGAAGGTGAAGTTGGGGATATGGAGAAGCCAGTGGGGGATGAGGAACTGGAGGCTGAGCTGCACTGTGAGGATGGACAGTGGCTGAGGCGTGTGCCGTGGAGCAAGGGGTTCTAAGAAGGGAACAAGCTGCTTGGATGAGAGCTAGGGTCAAAGGGACAAAGGGAGAGATGATAGTCCATGTCCGCCTAAGAGGCTGAGAGGGAGCAGGGCCGAGAACAGCTGGAGAACTGGCCCTGGTGCTTCAGGGCTGGCTTTAAGAGTGCTTGTCCAAGCCTCCTGCTGCCCTGAGAGGGGGAGATAGGGCCGAGCATTGAGCATTTTGAGATGGCAGGGAGTGGAAGTTGAGCGATGGGGAAGGGTTGGAGTGGGAGTGAAAGTTGACCTGTCCTTGGGGAAAATTCATCCAGTTGTGGACTTACAGATGCTCATGTACCGATTCGGTACCAGGCTGTGTTCTAGGCCCGAGGAGATAATAGTGAACAAAATAGAGCAAAACTCCCTTTCTTGAGGGAGCTCACAGGCTAAGTGGGAGAAGTATAGTAGCTAATGGGATGGGGAGCACACACTCATGGGTTCAATATGTGTGAATTCAGCCAACTGCAGATTGCAAATAATACAAATAATTGTGGGCTAGAATGTTGCTCAGTGGTAGAACACATGCTTAGCATGCATACGGTCCTGCTCTCAGTCCCTAGCTGAAAGAGACAGAGAAGAGACAGAAGCAAAGACAGGCAGACAGACAGAGAGACAGAGAGACAGAGAGACAGACAGAGACAGAGACAAAGAGACGGAGAGAGAACGGGATGGGAGCAGGGAGGAAAAGGGAAATAGAATTAAGATATGTTGCCGGGCGTGGTGGCGCAGGCCTGTAATCCCAGCACTAGGGAGGCTGAGGCAGGAGGATTGTTGTGAGTTTGAGACCAGCCTGAGCTACAAAATGAGCTTAAGGCCATCCTGAACTGCACAGTGAGACCCTGTCTCAAAAAAAAAAGACAAAAAAAAAAAAAAAAAAGAATTAAGATATGTTAAGTGCCTGTGCCTATCCTCTTAGGTGAATGCAAACATTGTGTTCTACAAACATGTACTAATAAAGCATTTAAAAAATAAATAAATAAATAAAGCATTTCTTAAAAGTGTGCAGTGAGGGCCAGAGGAATAAGTGCTTCCCTGCCAAGCACAGGGTCCTGAGTTCGATCCCCCAGTTTCTGCAAAAAAATAAAAATAAAAAGTCTGCAGTGAAGCCATGTGTTGTGGTGTACACCTGTAATCCCAGCACTTGAGAGACTGAGGCAGGAGGAGTGCCTTAAATTTGAGGCCAGCCCGAACTACATAGTTTAAGGTCAACCTCAACTACAGAGCAAAACCCTGTTTTAAAAATAAATTAAAAAAAAGAGAGAGGAGGAGGGGCTAAAGGGAAAGGAGGGGAGTAGGAAAAAAGAATCAAAATATTTCATGTACAGGTACAAATTCTCTATCATGAATGTTGTTATGTGTACCTAAAATGTACCACTAAAAACAAATAAGTCTACAGTGTACCAAGATGGCCCGGAAGGTGAAGAAGGAAGCTCCTGCCCCTCCTAAAGCTAAGCCAAAGTGGAAGCTTTGAAGGCCAAGGAGGCCGGGCTGACTGGGATCACAGCCTCAAGAAGTTCTTCCGCACATCGCCCATGTTCCGCTGTCGCAGGACACTGCATTTCTGGAGGCAAAAGATAACAGAACCAAGTCGGTGTGGAAGGTGTGCAGGTGCTGTAAATCGGTAATAGTACTCAGGGCATGCAGAGTACAAACGCCTGGGGAAGAGCGCCCCTAGGAGCAACAGGCCAGGCTGATGGCACTGTCAGGTTCCTCCGACCGCGGATTCGGCTTCAGGAAGACAGGGTGACAGCGTGCCCGTGTTCATCATGGCTGTTGTGGCCAGCAGGCACCAGCTCAAACAAGCTGCGAAGAAGCTCTGTGACACCAACATGGCCAGAGTCAGCACCCTCACCAGGCCTGGCGGAGGGAAGAAGGCCTACGTTCAACTGGCTCCTCATTATGGCACTCCTCACTATGGTACTGAGTCCATTGGTTAATTTTCTCTCTCTCTGTGTGTGTGTGTGTGTGTGTGTGTGTGTGTGTGTGTGTAGTACAAGGTCTACAGGGTCTACACAGATTGGACATCTAGTGTCAAACACATAGTGATCCTTCCTGTATCTCTACCTTCCAAGCCTTGGGATTACAGGCCCGCACCACCATGCCTAGTCTCATTTGCCTCTCAGTGTGCCCTGGAGGCAGGGCTGGCAGGCCGGGGATTGAACCCCTGGCACCTGCATCTGCCTAAGCAGGCGTTTTAATCTGCTGAGCTATTAGGCTGGCCAGTTGGTTAATTCTAAATACACATTTTGTTCACCATTAAAAAAAAACCTGCAGGGCCACAGAGATAGCTCAGCAGTCTAAGTGCCTGCCTAGGCAAGTGGAAGAATCTGGGATCGATCCCTGGCATCGCATGCTATGCTGGCTCGGCCCTGGGTGCGCCGAGCTGATCCTCAAGTCCAGCATGGTAGCGCACACCTGTAACCCCAGCACTGTAGAGGCTGAGACAGGAGGATCACTATGAGTCTGAACTGTGTAGGAGACCCTGTGTCCAATATATCCTACCAAGGGACCGCTGTGTGGGTAATGAAAGATAACAGAACCAAGTCGGTGTGGAAGGTGTGCAGGTGCTGTAAATCGGTAATAGTACTCAGGACATGCAGAGTACATGTGTGGCACCGGATGGCACAGAGCAGACATGGACAGCGGGTGTATGCCCCGAGGCGAGGGCGCCGTGTAGAAAGTAATAGCTGAGGAGGGCTGGGGGGGCTGGCTGGAGGCACCAGACCTGTAGCGGGGTGGCCAGGGCTAGCTGCTGAGATGGGACAGCTGAGCCAGGCCCCAGAGGCCCTGAGGAGGGAGTACAGGGGGGCGGTGTGGGGAGACAGGTGGCTGTGCACTTCCGGCCATGTCCATCTTCGTTGTCATGGTGTGGGCTTTGTCCAGAAGGGGCAAAGGGAGGGAATAGAGAAGTATGGGGGCCATAGTGGCGGTGGGCCACACAGCCGAGAGCCTGGGCCTCGGCCTTCGTCCAAGTGGGTGCTGGTGATTTTGGATGGAGCGGAGAGAAACAGAGGTGTGATCAGGGAGCAGGGAGGAGCCTGCCGCTGGGGGCGGACCAGCCTGGGCCTCTAACCTCAGAAGTGATCCCAGCCGGGCTCTCAGAGTGGCCCATTTTCCTCAGCTAGAACACAAGAGGCACACGGCATTGCCTCTGAGGACTTGGCCATTTCTGTCACTCTGTAGATACCAGCCGTTTTGTTTGCCTCCTACAGAGGGATACTGAGGTGGACCCGCCCCTCCTCTCACCCTGCCGGAGGCCTGGCCCTGCCTGCTCTGTCTTGCTCCTTGCTGTCAGTCCACAGCTGTTCCCTCTCGCTGCATTAGAATTCTACATAAACAGCAAGTAAAGACAATCCAGGGAGCGGGCCTCTCTTTTGGCTGTTTAGAAAGATAGTTTTCCTCTGTGTTGTTTTCAGCAGTGTTCTAGATGGGCTTCGGAGATGTTGTGAGGCCGTCTTAGATTCAAGGGGACCAGCACAGACCAGTGCAAGAACAGCTGCACCTTCAGCTGGGAGCTCCTTGGATGTGAGCTGGCCTGGCTTCCTCCGCGGCTGAGGCTTCAGAGGCGAGGGCTCCTGGGAGCGACCCCTGTTGGTGCTCCTGAGCACGCTGCTGTCTGCGCCCCTATCCCCTTCTGGTGATGAGCTTGTCCAGTACGCAGGCTGTCTTCGAGCTTGTACTTTGGCATCTAGTCGGTCTGCCGACTAGGAATCGGCAGGAGGAACCCTGGAACTGTATTGTCGACTGTGACAAAAGTAACTTCAGCTATATTGCCTGGTGGCGTCATTATTGGTCCTCATTCCTAGATAAGGAAGCCGAGGCACTAAAGGTTAACAGACATAGCCAAGGTCAAGTGCCTGGTGCTAGTCTGGGGCAGACGGGATTTGAACTCGTGCATGTGATTTCAGGCTCACCTTCCTCACCTCTCTACTGGCAGGAGTCCAAGGCTACGGCTGTTAGAGCCTTATCTCATCTGATAATGGGGTGCTCGTAATTACCCTTCTTTCATTGGCCAGTGGTGAGACACAGGAGAGATCAGGTGGCTGTGACAGGCTGTGCAGGTGGGAAGCTAGGACCGCCCACAGCTCCTCCTACCAGCTCCCCGGTATCAGTGGTCTTTGCTGGTGACACAAAGGAGCTAAGGAGGAAAGCCATCCTGGCCTCCAGCCTAATGAGTCCCGATTGCAGCTTGTTTGCATTCGTCAAGTTAATTCATTTTCCAGACAGAACCACAGACCGATGTCCCTGGGTCCTCAAGTGTGTCCCTCCCTTGGGGGTCCTGATGTCTGCCCCACGACCATCTGAGCTCTGAGCTCAGGGAGAACTAGAGGGAAGAGAAGGGGTCAGACTGGCCAGGACTGGGAGCCACTGGGGGGACAGCTTTGCCCCCACTTCCCAGGCTGGCCAGCTCCTGGGTGGGGCAGGCACGTGAAATCCGAACTCAGGAGGGAAATTTACTGCAGAATAAAGGAAGAATAGCCTGCTCTGGGGACAATTAAAGCCACATTACTGTGGAATTACAGAGGATGCCTGGGGAATTAGCCATATCCAAAGTGGTCAGAAGCATGGAGCCAAGAAATGCAGGGTGTTCACACATCTCTCCCCCACCAGATCCTGACTTGTTCAGGACACTTGTCTGGTTCCAAAACCCCCTGATTTTAGGGACAGAAAAAAATGCCCAAAGACTACCTCAGGAGAACTGTTGCCATAAGATAACCTCATCTGGCCCTGCTTGAGGCTCAAGGCTACAGTTCACCAGTTGGAGGTGGTGGCGGTACCAGTGGTGGGGAACTCAAACCCCCATGTACCCCTGGGAGAGAGGAAAGTCCCTGGATCCTGAGCTGGAGCAGGGTGGGATCTGGGTCTGCTTTCCCTGTGAGCTGTGTGAATTTAGTCAGGGCCATCCTTGTCTACGAAATGGAGATAACAGAAACTTACCTGTCTGGTATTTGTCAGCCTTGCGGGTGGATAATCTGTGCGCAGCCAGGCTTCTGCAGCTCCATCGTTCCGATCGTATGACTTGCTTTAGTGGGGTGAAATTACATTTGGACCACCACATCTGTAGGTTCCACATCAAAAGATTCAACCAAAGTACCATCAGTTTTTTAAAAACAATTTTGCATTTGCAGTGAATGTGTATAGACTTTTTCTGGTCATTATTCCCTAAAAAATAACAGTATAACAAATATTAATGTAACATTCACATCTTATTAGGTGTTACAGTAATCCTGATGATTTGAAGTGTGCAGGAGGACGTGCATGCGTTACCTGAAAATGCTGTGTTGTTGATAAGGGACTTGAACGTCTTCAGATCTGGTTATCCATGGGGAGTACTGGAACCCACCCCAGGATTCCAAGGGTTCTGAGGTTATCCGTGGGGAGTACTGGAATCCACCCCAGGATACCAAGGGTTGGCGATGAAGTTATAAAATGTAGGGTGTTTGGAAGAGCACTAGTTCGTTTGTTTTTTTTTATCCTAGTCTCTTGTTGGCTAGAAGGTTGTACTTTTTGTCTCTTAAGTCATCAGTTGGATGATAGGAGCCATCTAGGGCTTGGGAAATTCCCAAGGAGGTCCAGGAACCCTTTCACACCTGATCCTCATTTATCTTCAGGGCCAGGTGTGTGTGTTTATGGAGAACCCTGAGGATGAAGGGGGTAGAGCAGCGTCTTAAGGTGCAGGGGTGGGGACTCAGCAGCCCAGGCTCGCAGGAGGCTGTGAGCAGCCCAGGTGCCTGGTGCCCAGAGCCACGCTGCTCAAGCCAGCTGCGTGTACACTGAGCCCTGCCCTCAGCCCCTCCCTTCTACCCCCATCTCCTCCTGCAGACTACGGTTTGGCATTTGTTCCATGTCCCTTCTTTCTTGGCCCTTCTGGGAGCTCCTGGTGCCTCCTGGGAATGTCAGAGTTGCAGCACAGAGCTTCTTGGCTGCTTTGGGAGTGAGGCCTCTCAGAGAGCACAGTGTTTCTTGTGAACACCTAGAGACCCTTGGGACCCAGGCCTGAAGCAAGCAGCAAGAGAGATGCGTCACCTCTTCCTTCCCTCCTGTTTGGTTAGCAGGGCACGAGGAGCACATGGGTCTTTGGAACACCCCAGAACTCCAGGACCTACACCCTTTGCTGAGACAGATCACAGTAGCTGCCTCTCTCTGGTGCTCAGAGAGTGAGGTGTGTAACCTCCCTGTTGGCCCTCAAAACAACGGGGAGAGGAGGGTGACAGGTGAGGCCTGGAATGTCCAGGGCCTTGTCCTGTGTGACTGTCTCCAAGGTTAGGTGTCTTTGCCCCCAGGGTCGGCCCATTTCATGTCCCCTGGTCAGCAGGAATCAGTTGCCTTCTGTCATTCCCTCTGTTCCATGTTAGGCCACCTACATGTTTTTGGCATTTTTTTGTGTGTGACTTTTAACTCAAGTCTATAATCAAAACCTCACAAGGACTTTACTGGTCTCCAAATTGTGTCTACTGGTTTGAACAAAATAACTGGATTAAGAATTGGTTTTTATTTTTTATGTATTTGGTACAGGGTCTCACTACACAGCTTGGACCCCTGGTGTTCCGCCTGTTTTCAGCCTCCCCAAAGCTGGGATTACAGGCATGCGCCACCACACCTGGACTCCCCAGGGATGGGGCCACTGTGGCTTGCACTACCTGGGCTCGAACCCCGGACCCTGCCCTTGCCTAGGCAGGTGCTTAGTCTGCCGAGCTATCTCACCAGCCTTTGGATTGAGAATTAGAAGGGTTGGGGAGATAGCTCAGTGACATAAGTGCCTGCCTGGCAAGCACAAGGTACTGAGTTCAATTCCCAGTACTGCAAAAACAAAACAAAACAGAATTGGGGTTCACAGTTTGGTCAGTTCTATGACAAGAGCCCTGAGGAAAACAGTCTTTTGGTAAAGAGACGGGCCACTTGGGTCAGACTTGCTTTCTTCCTCCTAGTGCTGCTCCCGGGTCACCAGCAATGTAAAGGTCTTTGCAAGTGAGGGTGAGGTACGCTAGGAAATCAAAGGACCTCCCTGGGAGCCTGGGTAGGGCAGAGAGAGTGCCCAGGTCACACGGCCAAAAACAGCTTTGACCTCCTGTCTTGTGTATCTTCACGTGGTCTCTGGCACGAGGTGTCTGTTTTCATTCATAAATGGAGAAAGACAATTGATTAGGACAAATCAGCGCTAACGATCAGGACCTAATGAATGAGACAATGCTCTGAGTTTAAAAATAAAAACAAAAGCCTAACCCAGGTAGAAGCTTTGTGTCCTGAGCCTCTGTGCTGGGGACCCTGTTAACCTCTTCTGGGACTCCCAGGTGCTGAGAAGAGGAGCACTGCGTTTGACAAAAGTCCATCATGTGAGCCAAACGCAGAGGTGTGATGGGGGGTTCAGGTCCTGTTGGAGTTCGCCCTGCAGTTTTCAGGATGCTTTACTAAAAATTATTTTTTAGAGCTCACGTTTTACTAAGCATCCTGTTTGTTTTGTAATTTGGGGGGTTTTGTGTGTGTTTGTGTGTGTGAAGGGGGAGAGAGAGAGAGAGAGGGAGAGACCTGGCAACTATAATTGGAGAGTGAATTAGCAGAATGAGAAGGTCTGTTGGCATTGACCCAGAAGGGCTTAGCAGGACCCCTGTTTCAGCCATTCCCTATCCTCCAGTCGGGAGCCTCCCTGGGGCTCACAGGCCAGAGGGCAGCATGCAATTTCTGAGTGGCTTTGGCTGGACTCTGGAGCTTTAAAACCCAAGGCACAAGCCGGGTGTGGTGGCGCAGGCCTGTAATCCCAGCACTCAGGAGGCTGAGGCCGGAGGATTGTTGTGAGTTCGAGACCAGCCTGAGCTACAAAGTGAGCTGAAGGCCAGCCTGAACTGCATAGTGAGACCCTGTCTCAAAAAGACAAACAAACAAACAAGCAAACAAACAACCAAGGCACAGTGAACTGGAGAGCTCAATTAAATAAATGGTGAAGGAGAGAGGGATGCAGCTCTGGGGGGGGTGAGGGGGTTGGGGAGTGGCAAGTGAGGAGGGGAAGGTGTCCACGAATTGCATCACCTCCTGCCTGGTGTCCCACAGCAGAGTAGCTGCAAGTCATTAAGCCTCTCACAGCCAGCCTCCCCCACTGCGGCTGGATCCTGCCATGGCTCTCCCAGCTGGCATGTGCCTGCTTCAGTGATGGGACCCATTAAGATGGGAAATGACTCCAGGGAGCTGGGAGCCAGGCTTGGCCTCCTCTGGCGAATCAGCCAGCCCTCCTGTGTTTTTTGAAGAAAGCTTCCTGAGTGTGCACACGACCTCTGGGGAGCGCTATTGGAAGGGAGCCCTGGTGCGGTAAGGAGGTGCCTGGTGGGGTGGACAAGTCACCAGGTGAAGACGATTTCATGGCCACGGAGGTTGTAGGGGGAGCTCTGCCCAGACAATCCTTCGTGCTCTTAGAATGCAGTGCCTTCAGGAAAGGATTCCAGCAGCCTGGCAGTGGTGGAGGTGGGATTATCAAGCATCTCTCTGCCACCCTCCTGAATTGCTGAAGGTCTGGAGAGAGCCTTGAAAGTTGTTAGGTGAAGCCAGGCGTGGTAGTGCATGCCTGTAAGCTCAGCCCTGAAGACTGAGGCAGGAGGGTCACTGGGCGTTCAAGACCAGCCTGGGCTGAAAAGTGAGCTCAAGGCCGGCCTGAACCACATAGTGAGACCTTGTCTCAAAAAGACTAAAAAGAAGGGCCGGCGGTATAGCTCAGCGGACTAAGCGCTTGCTTAGGTAAGCGTAGGGACCAGGGTTCGATCCCTGCTTCCGCTTGCGGAGCCGGCCCGGCCTTCGGGTGCGCTGAGCCGGAGATTGGAGTCCGGGCGTGGTGGTGCGCGCCTGTAATCCCAGCACTAGGGAGGCAGAAAGCAGGAGGATCACTATGAATATGGGCTGCATAGTGAGACCCTGTGGACAAAAAAAAAAAAAA
>PVKA01001123.1:129806-158294 GCA_004027165.1 Ctenomys sociabilis | reverse complement strand
ATATCTGTAAATATAATATCATGTATGTACCTTGTACAATACCAAAACATTATGAAAAGTTTGCAATGTATTAATTTATCGAATCTGTATTGTTAAGGTGTCTTGAAACTGTCTGATTGACATTTGTAGTTCAATAAAATAAAAAAATAAAATAAAATAAAAAAACAAAACCCTGTATCTTTAATAGTGTAACCACACAACTTTATTAATCTTTAAATAATTCAAGTCTATAAAATTATTATTGAATTTTTTTCTACTATTAACAGAGATATAACTGTTTCATTTAATATATATTAACTATAAACCAATGCCTGGCTTGTCTTAATATTTATACCATAATTGTGGATTTCTTCTCTAGGGCTAAAGGGTGGTATATAGTTGGTTTTATGGTGTATGCAAATATCTAGTTTGTCCAGGACAATACTACTGCAGCTGACTTGCTGATATTACCAAGGTTGCATGTTTGTTGTTATTTCTCTACAAGCCAACACTCAGATCACTGTCAGTACTAGAGGACAGTCCCAGAGAACTCAGGATCCAGTGAAATGCACAGCATTTTCACCTCCCAAGTTAACCAAGATGGTCAGATCCTGGTACAGAGCCAAAGCCAAATTACTGCACTGAAAATCAACTAAAGAGATCTCCATACTAACAAGTCCTTCCACTCCAAGTAGCACAAAGCCACCAATAACTGAATACCTATAATGATGCTCAACATGACTGACAGGAGTTTATTAATTTAGTAAGGCCTCAATTTCAGGTACACCAAATACAAATAGTATTAGGGCTGAAAAAAATAATAGTTTAGTCATGATGACTTAATCATTACAAATTAACAAGCCATCAGAAAGATACTATTTTTAAATACAAAGTTCCGTCTACATGTCTAATAATACAATACCTACACTCTGACTTCCTGCCATTTATATCTCTGTGTGATCAAATTATCTTCAGGTAATGTTTGTGGATAGGAAATTTCAATAGCTTGGGTTTTTGAACCATTCCCAAAGCATTAAAAACAAACAAAAAGAACCCAAATTCATGTAGTATTAATGTTCAGATACACTAGGCCAACACACTTCACTAAAAGGGCAAGATAAAGAGGGGATAAGAAAAAAATCTGAGAATCCCAGTCCACACTAAGCTTCTTAACAGTAGTTTAAACTAATAGATGAGAATGTTAGGAATTCAATTTCTATGCAGTACAACTTTCTGATAAAGATCAGCATATGTCCTCTTACTGTTAAAAGCAGCTGTACAAGCCCAGGAACAGTTACTTTTCATCTGAGGCAGCACTTTTACTCAGATTCTCTTTTAATGACACCTTACTATATTCTTCAGATCTCTTACTCAAAAGCCCCTTTATTGGCAAATAAATATTAACTGAATTTTACAGATAAGCAAACAGGCTGAGAGATTATATTCCTGAAGTTATTTCTATACACATACACACACACACACACAGATTAAAACTTGTGATTCTGAGTAACCTTTGTTCTTTTAACTAAGCTATGATAAGAATAGCTGTCTTATATTTGACAGTGTAAAAATTTTGTTTTGTTTGAAGGACCTGGGTATTGAAACTAGGATCATGTTCACGCTGAGCAGGCACTCTACAAGTGAACTATATCACCAGTCCTTTTTTCATTTGATTTTTAATGTAGATCCTTGCTCTGACCTTTAAATCATAGTCTACTGCCTGGGCCTAGCTGGGATTATAGGTATGCAACACCAGTGCATGTGCTAAAAGACATGCATGTTCTCTGCTTCACTAAGTCCCAATACATAAAAGAATACCTGTGGGGTTGGAGAAGATAGCTCAGCAGTGCTGGCATGTGCAATGACCCTGGTTCAGAGAGACAGAGAGAGAAAGGATAGCACTTTCCTGGCAAGCACAAGGGCCTGAGTTCAATCCCTGGTTCCACAAAAAAAAAAAAAAAAAAAAAAAGAAAGAAAAAAAAAAGAAAAATCACTCTTCACTTATTTAAAAGTGAGCTTTTAAAGTTTATAGGTATTCAAAGATATTATAAGCACAACTATACAGCAAGTTTAGTACTAGACCTAAGTCAGTGAACTCACATCCAAGCTAAAAGACAACTGCTGCTACACCTGTCCTATGTCTCACATGGATCTCCAACTAGCTAGTGCCTTTCATAATTATGCATTTTTCACTCACTGTCACCAGGAATGTAAGGCTGACCACACAGGTCTGCTGCACAGATCATAGAAGAGGCAAAGGTTTCTAAGATTCCTTTTGTGAAATGACTGAAGGTTCAAGTCTATGGTGGTAACAAATAACAAAACAAGTCAACTCTTAAAGACACTAAATATAAGGGGTGTGACATAAGGCCAGCCAAATAGCTCAGCTATAAATAAATAAATAAATAAATAAATAAATAAATAAATAAATAAATAAATAAAAATAGCTCAGCTGATTAAAGCACCTGCAAGCAGGATTGCCAGCCCCACCCCAAAAGCATGCTGAGACAATTGAGACTGGGCATGGTGGTGCATGCCTATAATCCCAGCTCTTGGGAGTCTGCAAACAGGCAGATCACCAGGAGTCTGATCTAATAGTGAGACCCCGAACATTCTGTAGACCTTTCCCTAAAATACAAAACAAAAGGGGGGAGGGGATGACAGATGCACTAAATAAAGTAGTTAAATCAGTAAATGGAATTCATTGACTATACCACAGGGCTTTTGTTCTGTACTAGGAATAAACCCCAAGTTAGGATCACAGTGCTACCACACCTGGCGACCTTCTCTAACCACAGAAACATAGCCTTAGGTTCTTCCCCACTAACTGAATTGCTTTGGGAATTTCCCTTCCCTTCAGCCATTTAAATGTAAAAAAGTTTCTCACTGAAAGCCCTTACATAAAGGTCTGGAACTGGGCACTGCACTCTTCTAGCAATATTTCTATCTTTCATATCCTCTCCAACCATGTATACAATCACCTGAGAAAGTGAGGTTAATTTTGTGTGAAATGGACTTGCATCAAACATATTAAACTTTTTTCCATAAGCAGTAATTGGATAAGCAGTCCTAAAGTCAAACAGAATTCCACTCAATTTTCTCTTACACCTTCACATTCCAAGACCTAATGATTATAGGAAGACATTTGAAAACAGGAAGGCTCAAGAAAATGAAGACTTTTCACGCACCCATTTATTACCAAGTTTCCTTCCAAGTTAGGAATGTCCAGTCACTAAATCTATTTCAGTAGTTTAACTGTACAGCTACCTAACCAGCTTAAACATTCTTGAAAATAAAGTAGATATGAACATTTTTGGAGTTTTAATATCCTGATCCTGCAATAATTTACATTGAAGAATGAAAATACAAAGGGCTCTCTGTTTTCATGCCATATTACATTTGAATTTCTTTTTCCTACAAGTTGGAGATTGGTGAATTCAGGGCATCCTTTCTCAAGGCTACGTAAGCAAACCATACTGCCACTTCTGAGTACTAATTTGCAAAGTTTAGCTTGGTGCTAAAAGCTCTTCAGAGTGAGCTAGACAGGAGAAAGCCTCAAGGACTCAACACACTAAAGTGGAAAATGTTGATACAAACATGCAGAGAAAATAATAAAATATTACATTGATATTGCTTATAGAGACAGTTGCTTTATACAGTACAGGAAAGGCCAAGAAGAATGCATCTGTAAGGACAAAAAGATAACAAGAATACACAGGATATCCAAGCAGGAGGGACCAAGGTAATATAATAGCACATCAGCCTTCGCAGGGCTGACAGTCTATACAAATGGAAAGCAGCTTCTATAAATACATCTGGCCTTCCCCAAGGAACGGAGAGTACCAAAGTCCTCAAGAGGACCCATATTCCTTGTTAACCCACAAAATTTAAAAGTTCTGAAATTTCAGAGATTGGCAGATTATCCCATCAATGTAAGAAGAGCAAGAACAATTTTTGACAAAATGAGGAATAAGGATTAAGATGCTATTAATTTACTATAATAATCAAGAGTTCAGACAATAAGTTCAGATGGGATTCTAATTTGTATAACAACTACCAAAGGAAGTCAATGTGGGCAATGCAACTGTGGTCTTTTTTTTTTTTTTTTTTTTTTTAATCTACTCACCAAGTCTGTCACTGAACACATTAAGTCTTGCAATCACATTTTGGTCCCCTGTTCCCAGGCACTGACATGAATAATACTAATTTGTTTTGGAGGAAAAATGGTCATTTTACTCATTCATTCATTCATTTAGGGCACATTATATAAGACACTGTGCAAAAAGCACAAAGAGAAATAAATGCAATTCCAACGTCCAGAATCTCATCTGTATGATACTAAAGACATAGCTGTAATACAAAGTAGCACATGATAAGAGCCACATGTGATCCTCAAAGTTCAAAGAAAGGTGAGGCTCTTCCCAACTGAGCTGATGGAGAAAGTGGCTTTTGAATTGCATTTTGAAGGACAGGCAGCATGCAGATGCAGTAGGATCGTGTCAGGGACAGGCGAGGAGAGAGGCTTTCCAGAATGGAGGAGCATGGTAACAAAAGCAGAGAAGTAGGAGCATATGCCAGTAACTTCAAGGGGTTTATCTGGCTTCCAGGAAAACTGTGCATAATGAGAGCCTACATGGTAAGCTGGAACAGACAAGACTGAATGTCAAATAACAAGCTAATGAGAGTAGGATGGACAGCTGAGGATCAACTTGGGGTTTGAGCCAGTGGAAAAACATATGGATAATACTACACAGCTTTCCTCTCTCCACTTTCTACTTTAAATGCTAGCCGTTTCTGCACTAGACTAGACCTGAAAATCACCTCACAAGATTCATTTCACAGCCACAGTTTCTTGGAAAGCTTTGAAGCATGCTTCAGCTCTGCATATGAAATCATTTTCCTAGTCAGGGAGAAAAGGACAACTTTCCAAGTGTTCCATTATAGCTCTCAGAATGAAAATAACTTCTCATGAAATGATCTGCTTTAGAGGACTAGCAAGAGTTTCTTCTAATTCAACAGATCTTTCCTGATCAAAACATCTCATAGCTCACTTTCAAATAAGTAATTGAAAGTTGAACCTCTTTAATCCTAATTTTAACAGCATTTTAGCCAATTAGAAAGTGTTTATATTGAACCTGTTGATGTTATGATGGAAGAGGTCATCCTACACAGTCTATGTACTATCTCATGTTATCTAAAACCAAAAACCATGGCAGCACTTGGCAAATGGCATTGCTTAGTAAGGAATGGTGGTTGATTGATTGTCATTGTTGCTGTTATTAAGAATTTAAGAACTAAAATAAAAAATGTCATATTTATATAAGAAAATGTTTAGGATGATATTCAGATTCTTTGCTCTGGTCCCCTCCAAAGCCAAAGACCCCATTCTTCAACTTCTCTTAAGACTACTTTTTCTTAAAGTGTAATCTACCAAAAGGCTGCATCTGAATCAAATGAAGATGCTAGTTAAACTGTAAGCTCTTGACCCAATCTATCAAATACCTAGTAATTTGCTTTCTTCCTAAGTTCTTTAAGTAGCTCTTCTCTCGAATACAGCTTATCAATTATAATTTACGGCTTTCCACTGTATATCCTACTTTGAATTGCTGAATATATACATATATTTAATCTACAACAAACACATGCACACGCTTGACATGCAAAGACTCAGGAATGTAGTCATGAAAACTTTGTAGTCTCTAGGGTATCCCAGAGAAGAAGAGTACAAATTGGTCCACACACATAAGGAATTTCAAAGCTATCAACATAATACATGAAAAAAAAGAAATAGTCTATTTAAAAGGGATGCTGAAAAACAAGCCATACATATTTTTAGAAAGTCACTTTCTACCACTGACTTATCCCACAATTAGCTCAAAATAGATTACAGACAAATATATGAGCCGTCTGTAATCCCAGGACTTGGGAGACTAAGGCAGAATGACTGCAAGTTTGATTCCATCTACAAGAAGAAAAAAGCTTCAAAATTATAAAGTTTCTAGAAAAAGGAAACCAAAAAAAAAGGCAAATAATTTTCGTGACCTGTAATTAGTCAATGATTTCTTACACAAGACTCAAAATTTATGAACAATTATTTGAAAACTAAAATAAATTAAATTTCATCAAAAAACTTTTTCAAGAGACAACTGCTAAAAATGTAACAAAAAACAAGAAAAAACTAAGAGAAAATATTTGCAAACTATATCTTGGATAAAGATTTGTACCCAGTAATTTTAAAACTTCTAAAATCCAGTATGCTTGCACATGTTTTGCTAAATTTATTCCTAAAGGTTTCAAGACTTTAGATGTCAATGTATTCAGTTTCAGTACATTTAGTTTAAGGAGAACATTTTCAAACATACTGCCATGCATTTGAACAGCCTTTTACCTCTTCACTTATCCCTTTATGGAGAGGTAGCTTACGTTAATTATTGCATTTATTAAAACTGAGTTCTACAGCTGAGCACTATTTTCATGGCTCTTGTACTAAATCCCACAAACAACCCAATTATTTAAAATACACAAAAGAGGGCTGTGGGTATAGTTTAGTGACAGTATACTTGCCTACCACATGCAACAACAGCATAAATTCAATCCACAGGCTATCTAAAAAGGAAAAAAAAAAAAAAAAGATGCGAATGAAACTGATCCTTCATAAGGATAACAAAGAAATGGCAAATAACCCCCATTAAAAATTGGCCAACATCATTATTCATTAGAGAACTGCAAATTAAAACTACAGAGATACAGCCATACGTACATTAAAAATAGCTTCAATGAAATAGACCTACAATACCAAGTGTTGGTGAGATTTGGAGCAAATGGGCTCCTATTACATTAATGATTAGAATGCAAAACAGTTTAAGATGAACAAAAAACACTCAAAATTTTTGATATATTCATGTATTTCTACACAGAGTATAGCTCTGTTTTCTAAAAGGTTTACCTTAGTATTTTGCTAGTTTCACTTATGGAAAGTAACTAAGATGAAGGGAGGGGGAAGAGAAGGAGAAAGGGACACAAGATGTGATGTGTGCAACAACATGATGAAAATATACAAATATGTACTAATAAAAAATAAAATAACGAAAGGGGGGAAAAAAGGAAGGAGAGATCCACCAGGGACCAGTCAAACAGTCAACTGTCTTTTTAATTGTGTAGGGAATAGGCTCTCACTATGTTGTCTAAGTTGGCCTACAACTTCTGGGCTCAACTGATTCCTCCACTTCTGCCTCCACATCTGGAGCACAAGCCAATGCTACCACACTGAGTCAACTTTGTAGGACATTCTCCAAGAAGTAAAGCTCTCTAAAGGGTCCCAGACCCTTTATACTACTTCCACACCACTGATGTATCAATCTTAACTTCCTTAGAGGTAAAAGATATGAGAATTGTGCTGTAGCTCCATCAAACCATTCTGATACCTTCGCTGTCAGGTTACGAGATTTGTATAATCCATCATCTTGATCTATTCTTCTCTGCCCCACCAAGAGCAAACATCTCACTAGATAAATGTTTCCTTCTATAACATAAAAAACAAAAGTAACGTAAGCTAACAACTTGGAGATCTAAATCTTAAACCCAAGTTTCAGTAAACCATTTCGTGTTTTCTTATTAGACTGTCCATCTTTAATTTCTTATTTATAATAATAAGCATACATTTTTATCAGGTTCATCTTTCTTGCGATCCACAGACCACATAGTAATCTCTGAATCACATAATCAAGATCAGTCATTAAACCAAACTCTCAGGAAACACTTGAGAAGGACAGGATGAGAAAGGTTGAAAGTAGGTCCTTCTAAATGGAAGACAACTGCTGAGGACATCTGTTGACTACGACAGAAACATACAAACAAATCACTAACCTATTGGAAGTGCCTATTCTATATATTTTAGATAAACAACAAGTTACATTATCACTGAAAACACAGATGCATTCATCACCAGGTGAGTGGTGGGATCAATATCTACACCTTATATTTCCACTATTCAAGTAAAATCACAATGTTGTTTCACTACAGTAGCAAGATAAAAAGTAAAGACTCCTCAGTGACTTTGAAAACACTTCGTTTCCTTGAAAGGTCATCAACTGTACAGACAATAAGGAGACAGTGAACACATGGACTGAGAGGTCTCCATTACCCTGCCTCTCTGTAGTTGACTTTTTTTAGAAGTACCTCTTATTCTTAACTTCTTGTTTTGAGTCAATGTTTTCATACCCACGACAGTCATAGCACATGAAACATCAGTCTCTACAGCATGAGCTTAATAAATCATTTAATTGACTAATGTTCAGTGAAGAAAGCACAATTGCATGGTGGCCTAGGACACCATCCAGCAACTTTTCAGTACCTTTTCTAAACTGTCACAGGTTATTTTACACATTTGACATTTCTTGTTTTGTGAAAAGAGAACTATAAAAATAGCCTTATACACCAAAATATTATAACTTACATGTCCCAACTGTCAAAACAATGTGGTAGCCATGTTACCTGGTGGAAATTCTTAGCTACCACGCCTTAAACTTGCTTAGTAAATATTTTCTGAAAGATAATGGGAAACATCAATCTTCAGTCTAACCCACGTGTCCAGTTGCTATATAATTTCCATTTCCTATAACAGTGTCTCCATATTTACCAAAAATGCTTCAATCAGGTTACTTTAAACCATGTGGCCCCATAGTAGAAGCCAGCTCAGGCACTTAACAAGTCTCAAAAACGAAAACACTACAATTCCATCTGTATGCAGGAAGGCAGTCCATGCCACATTCACTTTGGCTAAGAAAGCCTTAAAGCTTCTGGTCAGACTGAGCATTCAAGACCTAGGTCTGGTGACTGACTCCAAACAGTGCACTTAAATTAAGAAAGGGAGGAGTTCAAAAGGAATAAGTAAAATTCCTCTTTGGTCCATCTTCTCCCCCTTTTCCTCTCTCCTCACTAGAGGCTCCATTGTAAGGTCCAGCATCGTTTTCCCTACCAAAATAGCTGTAATACAACAAAGAAAACCTCAAGAACAGAAAGGGTGTAAACTCATACCTAAATTTAAACTCAATTTTCTTGGACTTCAGAGTTACTGAACCCAAAAAAGCTGAATGCACTTGGAGTTGGCATGTGCTCCTCTGATTGCTTCTACAGTGTTTTAAAATGAAGGAATCAGAGAACTGGAATGAAGCCTCATCACAGGGAAACTGCTTTCAGGAAGGAAACTTAAAGTGTCTACTTTTCAACAGCAATTAAGTCAATACCTTTCCTCAGGCTTGGAGACATTGCGAAAAGGAAAATGACCTCTTCAAAACCTCAAACAGAAGAAAGTCAAGAGCCAAAAATGCCCTTTTCTTAAAGCTTGGTTAAAAAAATGATAATAACTATGTTCCATAGCAAATTCTTGCCTGGCATGTTTTGCTGGATCTCAAACACATTGGCACAGTACTAGCAACCACTGGGAGTCTTTTGCCACCTCAAATTATCTTATGTGAGGTACCTCTTTTGGGGAGACTCAATTTAGTCAATTAATAAATACATAAGTAACATTCTCAGCTGGGCACAGCTGTGGACACCTATTATATCAGCCACTTAGCAAGCAGAGATGACAGCATTTCAAATTCAAGACCAGGGATACTTAACAAGACCCTGGCTCAAATATAAAAAACAAAAAGGGCCAGGATGTAGCCAAGTAGAACACTCCTGGTTTCAATCAGCAGCACCACTAAACAAACAAAAAATTAATGTAAGTCTTAATGCTGAACACAACTCAAAACAAACCAATCAACTAAAATTGTATCTGAGACTAGCAGTAGCTACCTGCTAAGCATTTCCTTCTCCCTGGACCTTCAGCAAGTCTCCATTTCTCATCCTCCTTTGCAGGCAGGCCTGGTCAGTAGGATAAGAGTGCAGGTGACATGTGTGTCACTCCCAGGCGTGCCCAAGTGTGCCCCTGCAGGATCTTTCTTCCATGATTGGAAAGAGGCAAACTCACACAGTGAAACAAGAAGCTATATAGTGAAAATATCCTCACATGTGTACTTCATTGTGTAGAATTTTACCTCTGATGACCAACAATATCTGATTTACATTATTATGTGAATGAAAACCTTATTATTGAAGTCATTATACATTTTGGCATCAATATTGATTATACAATGACCTCCTTGCTACATATCCATATTTTTAACCCCCAAACCAATGAGTAAACCATATTTGGCAAAAGAATCAATGCAAATGTAATGAAGTTAAGGATCTAAACATACGCTCATCCTCGAGTATATAAGCAGGGCTTACATTCAATTAAAGATCCTTACATAAAACAAGACACACATATAGGAGAGAAGAGCAAACCTTAAGTACAGGTGGAAGAACAGATTAGACTACTTAGCAGCCAGAGAATACCTAGAACCAATGGGATCTCGACTTTCCCCTAGTACTTTGGGAGGCAAAAGGGTAAAATCAATACCTTCAACTCAAGACTTCTTGTTTTTTAAACTATGATAGAACTCATTCTGTTGTTTTAACTTATCAAAATAATCTTGAAACATATAAAATCATAAGAAAATTTCACATGTCACTCAGCAATTTTAATAGTGATACTCATAATAGCATTTGAAACTTTTTTTTTTGGGGGGGTGGGGAGTGGAACCATGGATTGACTCAGGCCCTTGTGCTTGCCAGGGAAGCACTTATACCACTGAACCATCTCCCCAGCCCCTGAAACCTTTTTACTAAAACAAATGATTAATAATACATCATTAGGGAACATATTTCAATATAAAAATGATAAACACAAAGTCGAGGAGATGTAAATTAATGTTAAAAACTGATGTGGGATTATCAGTATAACCTCAAGTTTTAGGCACATATTTTCAAAATCTAGACACACTAAAAAGCATGTTCAGCCAATAGCTGTGATGAAACTGTCACTCTCATATTCTAATTCCACCTCCAAGTAAGAATAGGACTCCCTGGAGAAACAACTAGGTCTATGGCAGGGAAAATATAATTTAAAGCGAAGAGATCTTTTCATAACGTAACATGAGCTCACAAGAATTAACAGGATTGAGGAGGCCAGATAGCTCAGGCACAGCATCCAGGGTTCCAGGTTCAATCCTCAACATGCAATGCTGCCCCACCCCTGGGGTGCACTGAGAGGGCAATTGAGATTGGGTGTGGTGGCACATCCCTGTAATCCCATCGCTTGGGAGGCTAAAAACAGGAGGATCACTATGAGTCCAGTCTGTGTAGTGAGACCCTATAGACCCTATACTAAAATACAAAAAGAAAAAGAATATGCAAAAGGACAAAGGAGGCAGCATGAGGTTTTCACAAGTCAGAGAAGTGATAATAAAGCCTAAAAAAAAATAATAAAAGTAAAAATATCTCATGAATTCACAGTGATACTCAAAAAATAACCCAGAGAAAACACTTCGGTGATTGAGACATCCCTTAGTCAAATGCTTATTCTGAAAAACAGAAACCAAGGGGAAAAAAACTGGAACAACTATATTTCTGGGTAAACTAAAACCTGGTTAAAAGGTCTAGATACTAACTAAATGTAGAAATGAATGGAAATTAAGTAATCACTGTTTTCCAATTCCTCATGAGACTGGTTCCACCAAAGATTATCAATTGGCTCTTTGTGTAGGAAGTCGCTAAGTAACTAGACACAGATATGCTACCAAAGTTAACACTGCAGATTCCTGTTCACCATAAGGGGAAAACACAATTCTATGTGAAGAATTCAGATTGCCACCTAATGCATTACACAAGCTTACCTAATGACAGAATAGCCACGTGTTGTCTACAGTGATATTCTTAACAAAGATACTCAGTATCTATCATGTTTTAAATCTAAAGTCTACTTCCCATGAAATTTAGGAAGGTCAGACCTAGGAAATGACTGGGTGAAAACTTCTTATGAGAAGGCTTATCAGGGATCTTCATTCTGTGGCTATCATGAACAAAAGCTACTCTACATTAAAAAAGAAGAAAGTAACATAATATGTCATTAATTGGTGCTAGATTCTGGTTTTTATTGGGGTGAGAGGAGACAGAATCTTGCTCTGTAATTCAGGCTGGCCTTGAATTTATGGTAAATTCTGCCTCAGCCTCTCATATTCTAGGATTACAGACATGTAGCAGTAGGCCCAGACTTGATTCTTAACTGAATAACCCAAATGAAAAGACTTATTAAAGAAAATTGGAAACTAGAAATCAAGCAATAGAATATGCTAACAATTATTAATTTTAATCATGACTTTACTTTAAAAAATTGTTATTTGTAAGACGTATACTGATTTTTAAAAAAGAAACTATAAAATACAATACTAAAGAGAAACATCTGACTATTCAACATAAGGAAGGATTACATAAGACAGGAAAGGTTACATAGGGTTGAAAGAAATTAAAAAGTATTAAACAGACTATAAAAAAATTAATGAATCAAAAATTAATGAATCAAAAATGGTCCTACAAAAATATAGTAAAAAGATAAATAATTTAACAGCAAACTGTATTAGAAAAAAATGTCAGCTGGCCAGAGGGCAGGGGTACAGGGAAAGGGAGATTCACTGCCCCAACAGCTAGAATAAGGAAAGAACAAAGCGAGTGTGGCTAAATGTGGCTCAAAGCCTGGTTCGGGCCGTCAGGGTTAATGTGAAATTAAGTCTGGAGCCTGGGACCAGAGATGGGAACACAGGCGGCTTCAGATGGCATTCCCAGCCTTTCCTCCAACCTCTTCTCCAGAACCGCTGCTCCGCATGTGCTTGCTCGAATGACTAACACATCTTGGAAGCGTGATCGTTGCTCAGTCATGACCATAGGTGCTGCCAGGCAAGCGCTCATTATCCAGAGAGTGCTGGCCACAGGAAATGATTAACTGGCATCCAGCAATGCCTGCTTACTTAGCAGACAGTACAGCAGTTGTGACAAGTGAGTGAAAAGCCAAACATTTAAAAAAAATGCATTTTTGTCTTTTAAATTTTTAAGAAATTTTATCCCAGTGGCAAATTAGCTTAACTATTGATGCACACTGTCCATTAAGTATCTTGTTTTGCTTTGTAAAGACATAAGGAAACGAGTGAAAGGCTTTAAAAAAAAGTTCTTTCTCCCCCTTCCAGCCCCGGTACAAGGCTAGGCAAGTGTACCATCTCACCTTATTGCACTCTCAGTCCCCTAAAATAATTATTTTCTTAGTGATTAAATCCATTCACATGGTGCAGGTCAGCTGTATTGAACAGGATAAGCAATCAACTCTCCAGTAAAGGAATACCTTAGAGTAACGACTAGTGTGTCCGCCGTGCTGACTCAGCATTGGCTGAGCAGCAGGGAAGCGTCTCCCGCCCTAGATCAGGACTCAAGCCATGGTGAGGACCAGAACGTAATCTCTCAGAAGTGCTGAACACAGGAAGATGATTCTAAATTGTACAATCTCTTGCCATCATTTTACTTTTTCTTTTTTTAATTTCTTTCTTCTAGACTGCTCCAAACAGGTGAAGAAATGCCAGATTGAGAACTCACTCTTTCTAGCTCCTTCCACATTGGTCTAATGCAATATAATTCCCAACCATTATGAAGAAGAATCCATACCAAAATTACTCAAGAGAAAGGAAAACATGTCAACATCGGTACCAAAAGCCAGAAAGCTTTCTCACTCAGATGCAGCTGTGACACCTCTAAGAGTTTCTGAACTACACATATACTCATGTACTCTATGCTCCATCAGTAGCAGTCATCTCAAATGCTAAGTAATTCCACCCTGCCATCCAGCAGAGGCAGAGTTTGAACAAAGCTTCTATTCAGCCTATAAACTGCTACCCACCACAAATCACCTAAGGTTAAACCACAACACAAAATTTGGTGACTTTCTCTTATCTACTACTATGTTTGCTGCCATACATTATTTCCAAGTCCCTGATGTAACAGAGTGCAGCTAAAAGGGCTTGTGATTAAAAGTAGGTAGTCTCATCATCTCATAATCTGGGTAGCTGTGGCATTGGCTAGTCATGTATATTATGAATCTCATTTCCATCATGTATAAAAGAAGGGAGGGGACAAATAAGAAAAGTATTATTATATTTTATATATTCCAGTTATTTTTTAACAGAAAAAAAATGGAGTGGGTCAGAATAAACAATCTCAAATAACTCAGTTAGAAACAATGCTCTGGAAGTCCAAGTTTATTTGGGATTTCTAATGTTGCCTCAGCAGAGCATTTACCCATACTCCCCACTGCACTAAGCTGGTAGGAAAATAATCAAGACCCCAACTCTGAAAGGCACAAATACTGGTGCACAAGTGGCAAGTGGTTTCTCTCTTCCCTTGGGCATATCTACTACTGAAACAGCAGCTTGTAGCTTTGGCGGGGGAGGGGCTTTGTTGTTGTTTTGTAATTATCAAAAGAATTAACATTCCCAGCTTTCCGTTCTTATACTGTCATCTCATGCTACTATAAAACTTATCACAGTCCCTCACAGAGACCTTGATTGGATAGTCATAGAACTCTGCCTGTTTTCTGTGATGAAAAATCAGTACTCTGGGATGTATTACTCAAAACCCAGCTTGAGAGGCCACATTTCTCTTGTTTCTAAAACCCCACTCACCTCAGAGTCAAACCTTACTCTCATGGTCCTCTGTTATGGTTTATGTCTAGTTGTCTCCCCCAAAGCCTCATGCAGACATCGGGCAGCTTCTGGAGTTTGTGATTAATTCATGAACTAATGTGGGGATTATGGGTGTGAGTGCTACACCCACATAATATAAAGGAAGGGAGACATTTGCTAGCTGTGGCAGCCACTGCCCCTCCCTTTACTTTGCTGTTTTCCACCACTGCTATCCTCTGCCATGTGCCCCTCTGCCTTGGAGCCAGCTGAGTATAGACTGAAACCTCCACTAACTGTGAGCTAAATAAATCTTTCCCTCTTTAATTTTGGGTATCAGGTATGTTTTCCCCAGCAACAAGAGAAAATAGAGATAGTCATATAACCCATAAGGCCCCCAACAGAACCCAATTATCAACTTCATAATTCCACAGTAATCTAGGGGCGAAGAGGTATTACTGGAAAATTATTTATTTACAACGTTCTTGAAACTTAATCTTCATTAAATTTGAGTTGTTGTTTATAGAATCTATACCCATCTTTTTAAAAACAATTGCCTTCAATGTAAATGTACTTAATACAACTCAATTATACACATCAAGTGGCAAATTTAATGTTATGTACATGTAACCACACTTTTTAAAGTTTTTTCCATCAGTACCTGTCTGTATTCATGAAGTTTATTCTCTAGGTATACACCTGTACAATTCCAAAAAGAAAAAAAAAACGTACTTTGCTCCTACAATCAGCCAGAGAACTGTATTCACGGACATCTCAGCCACTCCAAGTAGCCAGAACTCAGCTGACCATGGGTTATTGATGACAGAATTTCTTTTCAGAAATGCAAAACAGACTAGACTCTTTCCAGATTCTTTAAAGGAAATTCTAGAATTGGGGTTGTTTAGTTTCATTTACAACAGGCAACACCACCAGGTAGAGGAAGGTGAGAGAGGTAAAGAAACAGGAAGGCTCTCAGGCCGTCACCTCAACCTCTTTTCCTTCCTGCCATTCTTGGCAACAATGCTTTCTTCTACGTACTTGTTATGTTTCATGTACTAAGGATGGGGGCACATAAACAAACACAAAAACTACCAAGACACAAGTTCAAATAAATACAAAGCAAACTAACATATTAACGCAACCTTACAAAAGTAAGAAAAAAGGCAGTGCACCAAATTAAATGACAAATTGCAGTGCTGACTTTCCTAAGTCTTCAAGTACAGCAGACTCAGTGCACTGATCTGCACAATGCCTGCAGCACAGAGAAAAAAATAGGTTTGCTGAGCTTGCTCAAAAAGATGACTTACAGAGTTTGTAATTTCCTACAAAAAAATTTTTTTCAATGAGCAAATCAATGTAAACAGGAGAAAACAGACAAAAAAATAGATGTAACCATGAATGAGGTGGCAAAAAAAGTTGGTAAGGGCAACTTCATTGAGCATTCTTGAAAGCAAGGAAAAACAGATGTATGACCAGTTCCATGACTCATGGTGTCCAACCATAATTATTCATGGACCTCAAGATCTGAAAACATGCTAACACTATAGAAAATGTTCAGGTAATAGTAGATGACAGATTTGAGTCTCTCAGGACTTTTTCTGGACATTCGAAAACACAAATATTAGTAGCAATGTTTAATAGCTATCCTTTGTCAGCAGCAGAGGCAGCTACGCAATCCATGAAGTAACCACTTATATTTCAACTGCTATTAAAATATAACTTCCAATTCCCAAAATAAGGACATTAATATTAATTAGCTCATACAGATGACTGAAAATTAAAATCACTAAGCAGCAAAATTTCACAGCAATGTCATATGGTGTGACAAATTTACAAACAATATCCAAAAATTTAAAGTATGGTATAACGGACCACAGCATGTCTTTTTTTTTTTTTTGTCTTTTTTGAGACAGGGTCTCACTGTGCAGTTCAGGCTGGCCTTAAGCTCACTTTGTAGCTCAGGCTGGTCTCGAACTCACAACAATCCTCCTGCCTCAGCCTCCCTAGTGCTGGGATTACAGGCATGCACCACCACGCCCGGCTAGCATGTCTTAAAATCAAGAGTGAACACTTACCTACATTTTTCTAGATTTCGTTTATCTCAATTTTTTTTTTTTTGCTTTTAAGTATTTTAAAGTTAGCCTCATTCATATCACCACCACATTCAAATATATTTCTTTTAAAATAGTAGCAGATATTTATATAATTTCAAAACTAAATCAAAACTAAAAATGCCCAGGCCGGGAGATAGCTCAGTGGAATAAGCACTTCCCTGGCAAGCGCAAGGATCTGAGTTCAATCCCCGGTTCTGCCAAAAAAAAAAAAAAAACCTAAAAATGTCAGATTTTCTTGGAATCCTGTCAGTCATAATCAAATGCCCTCAATATTTCCAGAAAGCTTTTCCATAATTAGTTTGTTCAAATTTGGATCCAAGGAAGATCCATATAAACATTTCATTATGTGTCTTAAGCTTCTTTCTCCTATTCCTGTTGAACCAAACAACTTTTAAATGGAGATATAATTCATTTTCTGAAAGATTCACACTTTAAAAGCATATTACTGTATATATTCACAAGACTATGCAAATATTCCAATGTAACTACAGAATCTTGCCACACTAAAGAAAACTACACACCCATCAGCAAATGTTCTTTATCCCCCACCTTAGTCCCTAGCAACTACTAATCTACCTTCTCTCTAAATCTTCCTTCCTATTCTGACACTTTCTATAAATAAATTCATAATTCCAAAGAAGTATCCATTAGTTAGATTCCTTAGACCAATCTAGATGATATGGTTCACATATGTAATGTGTAATAGATAACATAAGACATTGTGTCAACAAACACGAATGCATAATGATGTATTGGTGGACACTACAAATACATCAGCTCATGGTTTTCACACATATGTAGGGTATACAATATCATGCATGTGGTACTTCCATGGTTTGCCCATATGCAGCAAAACGTTTAATTTTCTGCTGGCCATAATTTTCACAGATGGATTATTATCTAAGACTGCCAATGGAAATGTGGATAAGTAAACCCAACACCCAAGCTGTAAGTCTGCTTGCTCTTCCTCCCAGGAAACAGGCCAGTGAATAAGCAAAAGAGAACCCTTATTTTTAATTATTTTGAATATATGGCACTGGGACCTTACAGGAGTGCAGCAGATCACAGTGGTTAACAGCAGATTCTAGAATCCATGCCTGTCAAAAGTCAAGACTGCTGATGCCACCTGACTACTTAACAGTTATGGGACCTCTGGCAAAAACATCTCTAACACTCAGCTTTACTCATGTCAAATGAAGACGCTGATAAGCATGCTTTGAAGACCAAACACAAAGTTCTTAAGATAATCTGCTTGCTAAATGCTGGTCATTGGCAATGACAAGTGTTAAACTATTACTAACAAATCAGCCATAAGGCTTCAGACCTGACAGAACCATTTCAGTGTGGAGCTTCACCAAAAGGGGAAATGAATGCCAGAGAGAACAGCTGAAGGAACACAGCTTTCCATGTCCCCGCACAGTAACATTTAGAGGCAATAACACCTTGAACATTGAGGATCTGAAAACCAGAAACAGTTCAATACCTGATTTGTTCCTCCCCCAGCCTCAAGTTCCCCTGGATCCCACTATCAATACTATCAAGATATTTCTGGTCTAAGCAAAAAATGAGGCTGCTTCAGAAGCCTTCTATCATCTGCAGTCCTCTTTCTGTCATATTTTTTGGTACAAAGAAATAATGATACAATGATACAATAAAGTCAGAAAGGAACAGAACTTCTGAGAATTCTGCTGCTCTAAGAAAGGACAATCAAAGGGCCAGAGGATAACTCAGCAGACTAAGCATTTTCTTAGGTAAGCGCAGGGGCTAGGGTTCAATCCCTGGTTCCACATGCTGCACCAGCCCTGCCTTTGGGTGCGCTGAGCCAGTGAGGGAGTCTGGGCATGGTGGCACGTGCCTGTAATGCCAGCACCAGGAAGACAGAAATCAGGAGGATCACTAAGAATCTGGGCTACGTAGCGAGACCCTGGAGAGGAGAGGAGAGGGAGAGGAGAGGAAGAAGAGAAGGAGAGGACAGGGAGAGGAGAGAGAGAGGAGAGAAGAGAGGCAGTCAAGTCTAACTGGCACTAACCAATGAGCACAGGGAAGCACCCTACCTTGCCCACGTGCTCTTCTTTGTCAGAACCCATTGCCCTTGAGGCTTTTTCACCCCTCTTATGCCATCCTGATTTGTGTGGCCTTCTCTATCTTTTCTTTCCCCCCTCCCCAGAACCACGGATTGAACTCAGACCCTTACACTTGCCAGGGAAGTGCTTATTCTATGGCGCCATCTCCCTGGCCCCCTCTCTCTTCATCTTAATTAACCATCTTACCTCTTTTTGCTGTCATTACAAAATCACTTTATTTCCAGTTATAGAGTTAGATAACACTCAGCTGGACACAGTGACACTCTGGGAGGCTGAGTCAGAAGGATCTCAAGTTTGATCCCAGCCTGAGCAAGTCAGTAACTTAGTGACACCTATCTAAGAAAGAGAGGTGGATGAGGTGGAGTTGTATTTTGGTGTGAAGGTTCCTGATTCAATCCCCAGTATCAAAACTCCCATGAAAGAGCCCCCCCCAAAGCCTCAAAGAAGGAATTAAATGTTCCTTGCGCATCACTATCATATAGGAGTACGTGTCCTCCTCAGTTTCTATCTTTTTTTTTGTTTTGTTTTCCTCCTCAGTTTCTACCTACTCTTGATATTCATATACAGCACGCAGAAGATAACTTCATCACCTTCCATTAGTATGTAATGTTCTGGGTTTTTGTTTTGCTTTTTGTCTTTTTAAAGAACTAAGATAACATAACCAAAAAAGAAGTGCTTCCAAAGCTGTATGTGAACCTGAGGCATCTATGTCCTAGGAAGCAAGACAGTCTACCCATAAACCTCTCACCCGCTGGTGTACTTTGTCCCATAGCAAGAAAAATACACTGTGGTTTAGAAAGTGATCCTTCCAAGGATAACAAGCGCCAGTACCTACCTACCCTGCAACAAAATGACAGAAGTTGCTACCTGTGAAAAGGACACACCACATACATTCACTGACAATGTAACAACATCAAAGGAAGATGTGGTTGTGTGTATAAAAGACATTTTTTGTTTGTTTTAAAAACAAACAAGGAAAATGAGGAAGGAGATGCTTCCAAGTATTACCACTGGACCTCGAAGGTGGAAAATGTGGAGGATAAAGAAGCAGTGAAGACTTTCACTTTTCATTTTATACTTCTCTGATTTGTTATAGCAAATTAATGGTAAGCAAGGAACTTTTTTTTTTTTTTTTGTCTTTTTTGAGACAGGGTCTCACTGTGCAGTTCAGGCTGGCCTTAAGCTCACTTTGTAGCTCAGGCTGGTCTCGAACTCACAACAATCCTCCTGCCTCAGCCTCCCTAGTGCTGGGATTACAGGCATGCGCCACCACGCCCGGCAGGAACATTTGGAGGGTAGAAAAAAATCAGAAATGCTTTTACCATCCTAAAGAACATTTCTTTATAAACTATCTATCTATCTATATTTACATGAACAACAAAGCTAATTAAATTAGAGGGCCTGCTTTATTCAAACAGCGTGAACTGCTATAGAAATTAAACAAAGAAGCTGATCACTGAATTTGGTTTGCCCACCTGACTACATTTACAATAAAAGTAAAGGGTATAGCTCAGAAAATTAAAGCACACCAGCCAGGGTTCAATCCTCGGCACATGCTGTTCCGGCCCCACCCCTGGGGTGCACTGAGACAGCAACTGAAACTGGGAGTAAAGGTGCATGCCTGTAATCCCAGCACTTGGGAGGCCATGAACAGGAGGATCACTATGACTTCGATCTATGCAGTGCTACTTACCTGGCAGGGGAGATACTATTATCACGATCTATGCAGTGAGACCCTGTACACCCTGTAGACTCTGTCCTAAATAAGTACATAAATAAATAAAAAAGGCAGTATGTAAAATAAATGAAAGAATTAAGTGTTGAATAAAAGTCATTTTCTATCTTTTTCTCTAGGTGGTAAGGTACAGGAAGGCAAGGAACCACAAAATATGAAACAAAGCACATAGAGGAGAAGAAACTGGTTCTCCTCTTTTATCATTTTCTTGATAAAAGCATCTCTATTTCTCACCTGGTCACAAATCAGTTCCCATTTTTTCTCATTGTCATACTGCCGCAGTAACCTGGCTTTGTCAGGAGGCAGGTTCATAGCATTCTGTAAAAAAGAGAGAGACAGAAATCATCATCAATGCAGGCTGCTCATGGGTAATTCACAGCATAGCAAAGACTTTGACTATGGTCCTTTTGGCACTGCCTTCCAATTCCTAGCATCTGATTCAAACAAAATATTCGGCAGAAGTCATTTAAACATCAACTGGTTTAAGAGAAAAAAGCAAGCTCTGAAGTTCTACATAGGGAGCTCTGCAACAGTCTGCTTTGGAACAATCAGACTTGCACTGCAGGAAAGGTGATACTTTATTTCCTCATTTCATAATAGGCTCCCTTGGGAACCAACAGAATGGTCAAAAGTGGTTGATATATAATACTATCCTCAATTTCCTTACAAAGCACTGTAGTCACCAAGCAAAGCCACTAAATAAATGGCATCAACTTTTACTCATTTTGATAAACAACCTTGAAGAAAGAATGACTTTTTTTTTAATAACAATGATATAATAAGAAACCTCTGTGAAAACAGTATCCTATCAGGACATACATTAATATTAGCAATCTTAAATTCAGTTTAGCTGTTAATATATACATTTGAACTTGAGGAGAGAAACTGGTCCCAACTTGAACTAGAAGTCTAGCCATCAGCATTCATGCAAACCTATTCTATTAACACAACACACCTTCAATATTGATGGACATGAACATACTCCCATGTATGTTCACATGAGTCTTACGTCCCATATAACCAGTCATACACATTTTAAAGATCCTTGGCTAGCACCCGAGTAAGAGTTTTCACAACAATATGGTACAGTAAGAGAGAACCCCAAAGACAATCCAACTCTCTTCCTGAGTCCTTTGTAGAGCTTCTACACCCTCCATAGAGCTAAGTGGTCAGTTAATGCACTACATCTGTTACTAATCCTGTCTGTACTCTGGCATCAATGTTCTCAATCATACTAACAAACATACAAACAATGCAATCCTTTGTCTGAGTCAACAGTCAAGGTGACAAACACAAAGCTCGGAAGCCTTTTAAAGCTCAAGCCCCCTCCCGGCTAAACTTCCTTATAAAGAAATGCTCCTGCATATTGTACTGCTGACTTCTGCTGCTCTTTTGAAAGGGGTAGTTAATGCTTTTTTTTTTTTTCTTTTTCTTATTTTTGTTTGCTTTTTAATTTCTTAAAAATTAGTTGTTGTTAACAAGTTTGGATTTTTTAACCAATTTTGTGGGTTTATAACTGATAACCTAAACAACTAATGTGATAACATCACAGCAACCACTGTTGAATTTTTATAACTTTATGTAATGAAATCTTGTATTATTTCTAATGTTTTTTTCTTATTTTTCTATTGCATATTCTTTTTACAAAAAGAAAAAGAAATGTTCCTTCTTGACCAGTTTTTATTTTGGCCAAGGTTTTCCATCTAACAAATGTTTGTGAAGCACTGCCCTCACAACAGGCACTGTGCAACAGGGGAAAACCAGACAGATGTGGTCCCGCCGAGTCTTATACTATAGAGGGGAAATATGTGAGACCCATCTTGCATACCTACGTCTCTGAGCAACAGATCTGATGGTAACAATACATCATTTAACAACCACTGTTAATTTTATGTTCTTGTTTTGAAATTCTGTACCATATGTATGATTGCATGTTACTGTTTCTGTCTTTGTTTTTGCTATTTTTGTTTTTACTCTTTAAAATTAAAAACGTATAATTTAAAATAAATGAAATAAAATTAAATATGGCACAGATTATTAAAAAAAAAAAACTTGAGAGACGATGTCAGAGGACAACTGTGCATGAGATGATTAGGAAAGATCTCAAAAAAGAATACTGATATGAATGCTACATGACAAGACAGAGCCAAAGAAGAGCAGACAAAGCATGCTTGGCAGAAGCAAGAGGAAGAGGATGAAGGCAGGAAAGGTCATGGCACATTCAGGAAACCAGTACAAAGCCAGCTTGACTAGACAACAGGCGGAAGGAAGGATGACCTTGAAAAGGCGAGGCTTTGCACTTGCAGGGTAAGGTCTATAACTTTTACTTTACCTAAAGAACAGCAAGAAGCCATTGAAGGCTTTTAAATGGGAAAATAGCCTAAAGACATCACTATGTGCTTTGTAGCTAAGTAATCAGAAGTAGCAAGAGTGGAAGCAGAAGCGTCAGATAGGAGGGCAAAGCCGTAAAGTGAGTGATGGGGGCTTTGATGAGGCTGATCACACATCAAACAAAGAAGAGTGAACAGATAAGGGAGATAAATAATGAAAACTGGCTGGGTAGATTTAAGGCCAAGAAGGCTACCAAGAAGTAGTATATGACTTACATCACGAGGTAAATGGTAGTCCATTTATAAGGGGTGTTATGATTTGTGTGTAGTTGTCCATCCCAAAGCCTCATGAAGTCACTGGGGACATGTTTCTTCTACAAGTGCTACACCTGCCCTGGGGAAGATAGCCTGAACACAATCTAAGGGAGGGAGAGGGACTTGCTAGCTACTGCAGCTGCTACACCTCCCTTTTTGCTCTTTGCTGTTTTCCACCACCACGACTGCTGCCCTCTACCATGTGCTACTCTGCCTTGGAGCCAGCCAAGTATGGACTGAAACCTTTACTAACTGAGAGCTAAATAAACCTTGCCTTCTTTAATTGTGAGTTTTGGGTATTTTCTTCCAGCAACGAGAGGAAACATAGCAGGGGTAATGGGGGGCGGGGGGGCAGTGGCAGTGTAAACCTTGGGAGAGTGGGCGTAAGGAGTAAAATTCCTAAATGTTTTTGGCTAAGTCTGAGAGATACTAAGAGACACCCCATAGAATACTCAAGCAGATGGGCAGATCCACGATTTTCAAGCCTGATGACCAGTTATTGCCAGAAGAAGTGGCTTAACATCAGTACATCAAAACCAAACACATACTTGGTGACCACTCATCAAGCATCTAAAAATAAATCCTTCCACAGGTCAAACCTCTGAGGCATTCAGGCGTACGCTATAAAGCTGAATAATGCTACAAGGACTAAGAGGAAGCAGATCTATTTAAAATTAGATACAGAGACCTGGCTAAAGTGCAGGGATATTGCCATTAGCAGCAGTAACTGTTCTAAAACTTAACTCATTTCTCTTGTGCCACACAGAGCAAGACTCTGGCACCTGAGCTAAGTGTTTGTACAGGTTAATCACAAGAGCTCAAGGTATTTTCTGATAAAAGTAGCTCTAGCTTCAAGTCCTTTGCTGCCTGCATACAAACAGTGCTGTTCTATTTTGCTGAAAAGTAGATCAGCTTTCAAGTTTTCCCAAGATGGTGCCAAACCTGGCTCACCTATACTGAGTGCTATGATACAACTTCTCTTTTCCCTTTTGTCTCCCATCAAACCATCCAACTCTCATTCATAGGACTTTGACCACATGCCAACGTATCTGTAACACGGTACCCAAGAAAACTTAAGTCATGAAGTTGCTACATGTCAAGACCTGACAAAGTTCCACCGAGAGACACAATACTTGTGGGGTTTTATCTGTTCTGTAAATTGTACACACAAACGATAAATTAGATCATCTAATGACATTCTTTCTGTAAGGAATGTCCCTTTGCATGTGCTATCAGTTTAGAAAATGTCATGAATCAGCTACCACTTATCTTTAGAAGCTTCTGCACCAGGTGTGGTAGCACACACCTATAATTCCAGCACTCTAGGGGGCTGAAACAAGGGAATCCCAAGTTTGACTCCAGGCTGGGAAACTTACTAAGACTCTGTCTCAAAACAGGGCTGGGAAGGGCTGGCCAAATAGTTCAAGTGGATTAAAGCACCTGCAAGCAAGCACAGGGACCAGGGGTTCAATCCCCAGGCCTGCAAACCACCCCTACTACCCCAGCTTTTGGGAGGCTGTGAACAGGCAGAGGATCACTGCAAGTCTGATCTAGCAGTGAGACCCTGAACATGCTATAGACCCTTCCCTAAAATACCAAAAAAAAAAAAAAAAAAGGGGGGGGGGGGTTGGGGGTCTCAGAGCCCAGCATAGTGCTGCACACCTCTAATCCTAGGACTCAGGAGGATGAGGCACAAGAACTGCTGAGTCTGAGGTTAGGTTGGCTACAAGTTCAAAGCCAATCTGAATTACAAAATGAGACCTTTCCTCTAAAAAAACCAAAAGAAAAGAAAGGAGGCCTGCAGATTGTAGCTCAGTATTAAGACCCTGAATTCAATCACTGAAATATAACAAAAACAGAGTGAACCTCCACCCACTCTAAGAGACAACCACCCATCAAGCCCTAGCAACACTGCACCCATAGGTGTGCCACAGCACCAAGCACCTCGTGCCCTTGCAATCTCCTCACCTACACAGACTCCCAGACTAAAGACTTCAGGAAAGTGCTTCTGTTGTTGCTGTTAGTCACCAAACCTTATCACAGCACCACAAACAAATCCACAAACTATAAAGAACTTCTGATTCTTATAAAACACCAATCAATGATGATATATATTACTTACTATATTCTAGACAAGAATTCTTGCAGGAAAATTCAATTCTAGCAACTTTTTCCTAAAAAGAAAAATTAATTTTATGCATTCTTCTACATATAATAAAGTGTGGAATCTGATCTGATTTGTAGCCAGTAAATTCAATTTGGTATCAACTAAAATAATTAACCTGCCAAGTGGCTCTGACATTTATGATCTTTAATCTGCCTTAATCCTTAATTATACTAGTTTATGTCACTTAAAAAATGTGTTTTCTGTCTGTCTTAGAACGCTTCAAAATAGGCTCCTAAATAGTACTAGAATATCCATGTTTCTTAGTAACTCAGGAGAAATTAATTGTTTCATACTAATAATGCAAACCTGAAGCACATCTTCTTACTCCAATATCCTCAAGGCTCATCATAGTGAGAAAACCCCAGTACTATGGAGGCACACAGCATAGGTCTTTGTCATTGTAATCACACAACTAAATCTCACAACTATTGATATGTTAATGGAGATGTTTCTACTAATTAACTACCTGTTTTAAAAACAAGCAAAGCTGTAGACTTTGCAAGGAGTATTTCTTAAGGAATTTAAGGCAAAAGGAATAGACCCAGACACAAAAATTTTGTAAGAATTCAAAATTTTAGCTGTAACACAAAACTTATAAATACATCTCTCAATCATTTATGCTTTAGCTTCAGTAATCTTTATATTCATATTACACAATCAAATCTCTCTCAAGAATTTTTCATCTTTTTTTTTTTTTTTTTTTGTCTTTTTGAGACAGTGTCTTACTATGCAGTTCAGGCTGGCCTTAAGCTCACTTTGTAGCTCAGGCTGGTCTCGAACTCACAACAATCCTCCTGCCTCAGCCTCCCGAGTGCTGGGATTACAGGCATGCACCACCACGCCCGGCTAGGAATTTTTCATCTTAAAACAACTAAAACTCTATACCTGCTGAACAACTCCCCAACTCCCCCTACCATAGAAGCACTGACTTTTGCTACAAAGAGTGAGGAAACATTCTAAGACAGCACCTGGATGGTTGGACAGCAGGGTAAAGACAATTTAAGGCAGTGGTAAGAGGGAAGGGTACCCTGAGTGTACATGAGGCAGCAGTTTAGTGCTGGGGCAAACAACTGTGTAGAACCGTGTCAAAGGTCATAAATACTCAGAGGATGGATGCAAGCAGAGCTCAGGACCCAAAGCTCCTGAGTACTACACACAAAAATCAATCTGAAAGTGATGATTTAATTCCTCATCTGAATCCAGTGCTGTGTGCAGGACAAATCAGAAAAGTGCAATTTATAATCCTTCATTTACATCTGATAGGAAGCCAACAATTTCCACCAGGCTATTTAAGTCTGGCACCAGACCAAGTGAGCTTTTGATAGGATGATTGTTCCAATGCTTCACTTGCAGGAGGGGGAAAGCCAATCCAGGAATTTTAGTATAAAAGACCTTTTCCCCTATCCTGGGTCATCTGTGAGCCTCATTCCCATCCTGTGGAGTGTACTTGTTTTCTGCCTTGAAGGTACCTTTGCCTCCTTTTCTGTGTTTTGTCTGGGTCTTTGATCAGGGCACTAAGGACTGGAGGGAAGCCCTACAAGAACCTCTATCCAGTAACTCGCTCTGCATCAGTACAACTGGACTGAAACTCCTGCTCTCCAATGCACTATTTGTGATGATGAAACACAAATATTCATCAAAGGCAAATTAAACGAATAACCCAGGAGTTGGCTTCTTTTTTTCTTTCTTTCTTTGCTTTCTTCTCTTCTTTTTTTTTTTTTTTTTTATCAACATAATGAGCAACTGAAGGTCAGAGTCAGGTCAGAATCAAAGCTAAGGGTCAGAAATGGTCACACAGACCATTTGTTGACAAAGTGATATGTTTCAGGCACTTAGGTTCTCAGCACGCATTATCCAATTTAATCTGCTATATAATCCAAACAAGTAGGTATTATCCTCTCTATTTAGCAAAGAAGGAAACCTAAGGACCAGAGGGTTAGTTACCCTCATTCAGTAGATGCAGGCATGCCAGGACTCAAAGGAGAACTCTGATTACGCTCTTCCCATAACACTGAAGAGATAACACTTGTAATGTAGGTAAGACCTGCACAACCTGACAATTCTAACTAAATAACCAGACACAGTCAATAGATACAAAAGTGAAATGTGTGGTACTATTTACCCATTAATATTTTCACATAAAATACATTTAAACAGAATTCTTACAAAAACTTTTAAAATATAGATAAAAACAAAAATATGATCGGAATATTAGTACCAAGTTAGCAAACACGTTCTAAATACTAACAGAAGCCAAATCAAATGAAGATACAAATGTGGAATAAACTCAGATTTAATGAAGCAGGAGAAAAGATAGCTATAAGCCGGGCATGGTGGCACATGCCTGTAATCCCAGCACTCAGAGGAGGCTGAAGCAGGAGGATTGTTGTGAGTTCGAGACCAGCCTGAGCTACAAAGTGAGCTTAAGGCCAGCATGAGCTGCATAGTGAGACCCTGCCTCAAAAAAAAAGACAAAAAAAAAAAGAAAAGAAAAGATAGCTATATTAATACAAAACAGAGTATGTTACAATTTTCTTAAGACAAAGCTTCAGAGGAAGAAAAGAATTGCCTTTTCTTATAAAAAGCAGGAAAAGGTATAAATCAGGCCTGGGTGCTGGAAAAAGACAGCAAAGTCTGGCATTAAAAGGATTTTTTTAAATCTTTCATTTACTTGTTTGGTACATGCTTTCACTACACAGCTGAGACTTGTAGCGATCCTCCTGTCCCAGCCTTCCCAGTGCTGGGATCAGAGGTGTGCACCACCACACAGTTTGGATTGCTGGCATGGTGTGCCTGAGGTTCCGGGGCTGGCAGGACACAGCATGTGACGCTTCCTTGAGCTTGCCAGGCATGTGCTTTCATGGCTAAGCTATCTCCCTCGCCTAAAAAATTTTTTAATATGTAGAACTCTGGGGACACAACTGTAAGGCTACTAGTCACCAGTAGCATGGTTTTAGGTACATTATTTAAAATTCAAACTTCCCACCTGTAAATTGGTGGTGGTGAGGACAGAAAACAACCAGCTTCACAAAGATGGAGAAAATCAAACTGAATGCTGCACATAAAGTAACATGAAAATAAGCACATGGAAAACACTGAGAATATTAGTTGTTCTTCATACTATTTACATTATTTTATTTTATTTTTATTTTTTAATTTTTTTTTTTTTTTTTTTT
>PVKA01001123.1:13400-129706 GCA_004027165.1 Ctenomys sociabilis | reverse complement strand
TTTTTTTACTTGGTGGAGTCATCAACCAAGTAAACAGGCAGAAAAACTAAGCCTTTACAGGAATCCTCAAAGCACACAAGGTAAATGATTCCTCCTCTGTTAACTCTCTCCACAATGCTATTTTTTTTCCTTACATTATTATTATGAGATCAGGTTAAGTCACTTCATACTGGGCAATGGACCAATTCTCCTGAGTTCACTTTAAAATTACAACAGATGATGGCAGCAGGAGTTGCCAGTTCAACACATGGCCCATCCTTCTGTTCAACACATTCAAAAGCTGTCTCCTTCCATGACCTACATTCAATCAACTACCTGGTATCCTAGATTTTAGTGTCTTCCTAAGCCTAGAGGATGCTGTTAAAATATATAGCTTCTTTCCTGGCACAAGACTCAGGCAGCCAGCCAAACAGTTCCCAAAGCTAACCACCAGTCAGTCATCTTTCATTGCCACTGCTATTTTTATTTAATTATGGAGGATATTAATATCATTCAATATTGCCAACAAAGCCCACAATGGGAGAAATGAGTCTCTCCCTAACCTAGTTACATCTACTGAATAAAATCTGACTGGATACCTATCCTTCCTGGGAAATGAAACATACTTCTAATCTTCCATCCATAATCTGAAGGCTTTCTTTTTCTATGCACTTAAGGAAATACAATGACTCCTCCATTACATGATTAGAAAGTGTGGTGCTTAAAAGAAAAAGCTTGTGTTATCTTAGTCCTAGTCTGTTTTTTATAGGTGACCAAATAGGTTGGAAAAGGATGGGCTGGGGAGATAGCTCAGCAGAATAAACGCTTCCCTGGCAAGCACAAGGTCCTGAGTTCAATCCCTAGTACCACAGAAAAGAAAAGAAAAAGGTATTTGTCTAGCTTCATATAACAGAATATACCAGTAGTAGATGCAAAGATCCAGGCCAATGTAGAAATGAGATGTTGGTCAAGGTTACAAAGTTTTAGTTAGGCAGGATAACTGCTGAATGTAATATATAGTACAGTTACTACTAGTTATGCTTCAAATTGTCTAAGAGAATACACCTTAAGTTTCCTCACCCCCTACACTCACACTCACACACACACACACACGCACAAGAGGAAAAAGTGCTGTGTTCATTAGTTTGTGGTGTAGCTTACATACATATACACTTCAAAATGTATATGTATGGAACATTATAAAATACATACAATTTTTGTTTGTTCAATAATAACTCCATGAAACAGTTTTCAAGAAGACAATCCAGCAACATGTCTACTACTTTATCCGTTATCATGAAAAGAAGGGGATCTTACATGTGTCCTGGCATACTTGCTTATGGGCATATGTGAAAACACACACAGAGACACACACACATCCATTTGAGAAAATAAGATTAGATAATACATGTAGTTAGCAAAACTCCCATACAATTGACATTCAATGCCTATTAGATATCAATAATCATTTTATTTTGAGGAATATATAAATTATTACCCTGATCTACCTTATTATACCTCTCTCTTTTCCTGACTATAAGGTTTTCTTAAAACTATAAGAAACATCTGCACTTGTCACTGTGTTCTTTCCCTCACGTACTTCATTTGGGGTTCATCCTCATAGAACAATTCATTTTATTTGTTAATTTTTTAATCTCTAGAGAATTATACATCCCTTACCAATAAGCACAAACTAAATATACTTCTCAAAAACTGACATGAACTATCTACTGTTTTAAATTAGCCATACTTTTGCTACCACTTACTAGCAGAAAAGAAAAGCTGATTTTACTATAGTACTATTTCATTGCAAGTACAGTTATCACAAACATGTTTGAAGGCTGGCGGAAGAGCCAGTCTCACCACAGAACATAAGGTGTAGCTCCAGAGGTCAAGGGTGAGCTTTCCTGCAGCCCGTCTTCCTACTACACCCCAAATGTCCTGCTTATGTGATTCTAACAATATATTCCACACATGCCAAACCACCCATCTCTCCTTTGGCCATCATACCAACTACTGAAATACAGATTCCGATCACAAACAAGCAAAGCAATGGAAAATATAACTCATTTAATGTCTTTCAAACTTAGCTGATTTTTGTTAGACACGTGGTGTCTGACTCCCTGACATGCTCTGGAATTTACATGAGTCTTCTTCATTTGCAGTCTGCCAACCACTGGACCAAAAGCTGTACCTGAATGAGCTTGGCTGAGCCCTTACACCCAAGGCCACAATCAACAGCCAGGAGCCTTCTCAGGCAACGCTGAGACAAAGAACCAGACACATTCAGCAAGTATGCTGGCACCAATCAAACTGAGTCAAAACCATAGAAAGGATTCCCATCCTACTGGAAAGCATCAATCTCCTCTATTTTAGAATTCTACAGAAAAATATTCTGATCATTGAAGATATAAAATTCAACCTAATTGTTAGATATTAGCCAGGGCCAGGGATGTAGCTCAGCAGCACAGCATCCTGAGTAGATTCTGATACCAAAAAAAAAAAAAAAAAAAAAGATATTAGTCAAACTCCAGACAACTCTGATCCGAAGCAGTATGTTTTCACCTGTCCTACTCCCCTGAAACTTTGCCCCCTTCTCAATAACACAACCTACTTCCCTCCTGAGATGAATGGAGACCTTGTTAGGCTCACTCTGCTTTTCATAGTAACTGCCACGAAAATGATTACTGAACCTGGGCCACAATTAAGGCTAACCATAACTCAGCATCTCAGTCTTTTACCTCATGACAAAGATCAGCAGTAGAAGAAAATAATTCAACTTCCTGTTCAACTAAGGTCATGTCTTCAGAAAAAAATAAGAGAAAGACTATGGTTTTGTCTTACAAATGGCTATTTCTGCAACAATCATAAATAAAATTGCCTCAAGTTTACTGCTCATTTGCAATGGTTGTAACTCCAAAGGCAGATTCTATAATCAGCCAAATAAGGGTACCCAAATATTTTCTCATGCTAATTCCATGACTCTTGGTATATACTTCCATTAAGATTTAATTTATAACTAAACATGGTGGTTTATGCCTAAAACCCAAGCATTCTGGAAGGCTGAGAATGTAAGAGCACAAATTTGATTCCAGCTGGGGTAACTTAGCACCTTAGCAAGACCTCAAAATTATTTTTTTTATCATTTTTTTAATGTATTTAGTACAGGGTCTGCAGGGTATCATTACACACATCAGACTCCTACTTTCAGCCTCCCAAGGTGCTGGGATTACAGGGATGTACCACCATGCCCAGTCTCAGTGTGTCCCCCGGGTGGGGCTATGTGGCTGGCCCCCAATTATTACTTTTTTTAAATGTATTTGGTACAGAGTCTCACTACACAGCTTGGACTCACAGCCTCCCCAATGCTGGGGTTACAGGCACGCGCCACCACACCTGGACTCGGGCTGGCTCAACACGGTACCAGGGATCAAACCCCAATCCCTGAGCTTGCCTAATCAGGTACTTAAGTCTGCTGAGCTATCTCGGCAGCCCAAAATTAAAACTTTAAAAAATGGGAAGATTATCCTGCACTGTCTGGGTGGGAATCAACCTGTCACAAGTCTTTAAAAGTAGAACTATGTTAAAGGAAGAGGAGGAGGAGGAGGAGGAGGAGGAGGAGGAGGAGGAGGGAGGATAAGAGGAAAAAGAAAAGCAGGAAAAAAAGCATTGAGGGGGTTATAGAGAAATTAGTTATCATTAAAAAGGTAAAATGACGCACCCACTGTGAAAAACAGTACAGTAGTTCTTCAAAAAGTTAAATGCAGTCTTAACACATAACCTCACAATTTTACACTTGGGAATATAAACAAAGAACTAAAGACACCCCGAAACAGATACTTGTACAGTAATATCATATTCACACCAGCCAAAGGGTAACAACAACAAAGGGATCAAAAGCAGACAGCTGTATAACAAGTGCAATATACAATACAAAGGATAGTGTCAACCATAAAAAGGAATTAAGTTTGAATGCACTTGACCACATGGACGAAGCAAGAAAAAACATGCTCAATGAAAGAAATCAGTCAGAGAAGGACAAACACTAAGATTTGCTTGAAATACCTACAGTAGGTAAAACCACAACTAACAGTGGCTGGGGGTGGAGGGAGAAAATGAAGATTGTGGCTTGATGGAGCCAAAGTTTGTTTGGCAAGTTGAAAAAAACACAGTGGTGATGCTGTACAATATCGTGAATTTATTTAATCTCATTAAACCGTGTAACCATACTTAAAAATTGTAAAAGCAGTAACTTCATGTTATGTACATTTTACTCCAATAAAAAAAAGGAAAGAAAAAAAGTGAACAGGTAGGGAGAGAAGTCAAAGTGATGCAGTGTGAAAAGAACAAGTTCAACCGTGCTGTCTTGGAGGATGGAGGAAAGGACCACAAGACAAAGATCAGAGCCTCTAAAAACTACAGTGCAAGGACTGTCCCCCTGCCTCCAGTTTTCCAGAAGTGAAGGAAAGCTCATGGAGGCTTTTCAGTATAACCTGCCTCATGCTTCTAACCTATCAACCGTAAGATGCTAACAACGAGCTTTCTTAAATCTCTAAATTCATGGTAAGTCATTACAGAAGCTATGGAAAACAAGCATTCTTACTGCTGCTATTTTAGCTCCTCCATTGCATGGCTTTTTCCTCCTGCAATTCCAAATTCTAAAACTTTTATCTACTCATCAATCATCAGAGGCAGTGTCCACTTTATATGGTGTCGATTAAAATTGATAAGAGCAGTACTTAATTTAATTCTATCAGGAAGTGGAAAACTTCATGAAACTCAGTGATGCACTAAGATTAAATTACCAAAAAAAAACCTACAAATAAAACCATCAGCTCCTGAAGGCATGTTATGAAATGAAACTATACTATTAAACAAAGACAATTACTCTGGCACCACTTAAGGTTTCACTGTAGCACATATTATTGGTCTTAATGGGCTGTTTCAAGACCCACACAAAGTCTCTACAGACGGGCACAGCCAAGACAATTAAGAAAATTGGAAGGTTTTGAACAGCAGGCCTGACACATGACAAGTTGATTAATTTTTCTGTTCTTGATTTTTCTCCTTTAGCCTTTCTTCCTTTAGCCTGCTACTTAGGTTTTAGCCCTCACTACTCATTGATGTGGGAAATGCCAGCAAGGAAACTTTTTGAGTATATGTGTACAATATCCTCATGTTAAAAGCATCACATTAGGCAAGCCAAATAGCTCAGCAGATTAAAGCACCTCCAAGCAGGGGCAGCAGCTGGGGGTTTGATCCCAGGTCCTCTCATGCTGGCCCCGCCCCAGGGGTGTGCTGAGACAGCAATTGAGATTGGGTGTGGTGGTGCACACCTGTAATCCCAACTCTTTGAAGGCTGTAAACAGGCGGATCACTATAAGAATCTGATCTAGTAGTGAGACCCTGAACACCTTGTAGACCCTTCCCTAAAATACAAAAAAGAAGGGGAAAAAAAAAATGACAAGCATCATATTAATGTTGCTAGAATTTTGTGGACAACATCAACCATTAACTAGATGTTTCACAAGTGGTATCAAGGAAGTATTTTTATGTAATTTTAAGTGCTTAATACCTTAAAATGTCGTAAGAACAAAAGAAGGCACAAAAACCCACATTAAGACAAAACAATCCAATAACTTATAAATCTTTTTTGAGAGGAATATCTAACAGTCATATTCTATTTTACTGATTTTTCTCTTCTGCCCTTATAAGACTGCAGTCCCTGGGTAGAACAATGATTAGTTAGAGCTCTATAATCCCAGTCCCCAGCAAAGTACATAGCACTCAGGTGATACAAAAATGTACTGAGTCCCATACACCACACAAGCTATGTTTGATAAACAAAAAGCAGCTGAGACCTCTTATCTTTTGCAGATACTACATGGTGGTGTTGGGTGAGAAGTATCAAATGTCACCATTATGTACTTGTAGGTGTTTGATAAACATTACACAAAGATTGCTAATAGTGCCTGCATCCACCCTGTAAACTTAAAAGATTACTGATGAGGTTTAGAATGTGCCTGGTGCTCTCAACCTCCAGCTTTTCATTAACCTGCTTCTTTTCCCATCCCTACCTCCACCCTTCTGTACTACAACCACACACCAACCAAAGGCTTGGGTCTTTCATGCCTCATCCTCGGTTCTTTTCCTTCAAATTATCACTAATCACTCTTGTTTGAGAAACCACCAACATGATCCTGCAATAAGGGAAATCATTCTCCAGCAAACCACAATACCCTCTGCAGCACTTGTAACATCAATAGTCGATAACATTAACATATTATTAAGCAAAAATTCCCACAACACCAGCAGAGCCAACTCTAACATGTCATGTGGTAATTTAAATGGTGTATACGTAGCTAACACATACATTACAACCATGGACTTTAAGACATCTTAGTAAAAGGCATCTCTTGTTTGGCATACAAAGTTTTCAATATTATTTCTACCAAGAGACAAAAAGCTTCTTCATATGAGATAAAAATGTATGTCACTTGAGTTATTGCTGGTTTTATGTTCTTATGATGGTACATTTCCAGAATAAGTGCCAAAGTGAATCATCTGCTCTAATCCAAAATGTAGCAGCACTGCATACATCAAACAAAGCAACAAAAAAGGGAATGCTTCCCTGGGTAGTACACACCTACATTTATAGACAATTGCTTTTTAGAAAACAGAAATAGCAGCCCCTCAGGTATACACTTACTAGACTTTAAATGCTAAACTTGACTGTGCGCAAGGAAAAGGAAAATCAAAGGACATGCTCAAGACAGGGATGAAAGACAAGGGGACAAAGTCTTAATGACATTGATTCCCGTGCTTTTCAGCTGGGTAAACCAAAACAGTAGCCCTAGGGGATAAGACTCTGGCTGCTGAACTCTGTACAGCCATTCAATGTGCTCTGGATGTAAACTTTTCTGCTTCTGACAAAACAGTGCCATGCTTCTCCAAGAGTACTATAAGAATTTGGAGAAACACCAAAATACTACAATGGCCAGTTAGTCTTTACATTCCTACACCCCGACAACTTCAAACACTCAAGAGATGAGCCACACTCAACTTGCCTATACCAGTATGTCCTAATTCAAAGATCTCAGTAGTCCTAATGACCCGGGCAATGTAACAGAATTCAAGCAGCAGCACCACGCTGCTTCCCTCTTACAGATTCTACCAGTTTAAGATGGGCCTGTGATTCAGGTGAACTCTTCCAGAAAGGAATTCAAATACAAATACAAATGAGCTACTGTTTACATTAAGTTTTAAAGAGAAGTAACAGCATCAAGAAATTTCTATTTTTTACTTGAAAAACTAACACTCTCCTACACAAGCCTTTAAAACCAAACTGGACTGCCGCCACCGCTCTGGTTTCCCCTCATTCAGCTGGACACCAACAAGCAGGCCAATTCACCTCTCCAGCTTCTATACATACATCTATAAATGGAAAGCACAATGGAGTCTCTGTTACTCCACATGTTGGAGAAGCACCACACATACCATCCATGATTTCTAAATAGGTAGATTTTATCAAAATATATTAGCACAAGGGACCAGAGAGATAGCTCAGTGGAATAAGGGCTTCCCTGGTAAGCAAAAGGGCCTGAGTTCAATCCCTGGTTCCACGAAAAAAAAAAAAATATATATATATATATATTTATATTTATATTTATATTTATATTTATATTAGCACAAAAGCTATGTTATCATAACTTGGTGACGAAGAAAGAACTTTAGGCTTTTATAATCTTCTGGTCATCAGGATAAATTACAAGGTTAGTATTTTAGAATCATGTAGACTTAGGTTCAAAGCCCACTTCATTTTGGCAAGCAACTAACTTGTGAATCAGTGTTTTCATCCCAGAAGGAGAAATTGGGAGAAAAAAAAAAAAAAAACCATGTAAAGTACCTCTCACAAACACAGGGGTGTGGTGTCTACAGAAGCAGCCATGGCTACAGACAAAAATTACAGTCTTCTGAGGTTAAAAAAAATCTTGAATTTATATTCTACAACCACTTGCTATATATTCACTAGCAAGTCACTCAATTTTTTTTTAATTTAGTCATGTGTGTAAATGATGATGCTACCGACTTCAAAGGAATCTCAAGAGGAGCCTTTATATACTACAGTCAGTACGGCAACTGAGTGGCAGTGAGTGGACAAGGGGTTCCCTGAAGTCCATGCCTAACACACTACCTAGTAAACTTCCGCAACTGAGTAGTGGAATACACTTACACTAAAATGAAGAACAGATGGCGTAAATAGACCTGGGCATCCTGACTTCTTTAACATACTAATTTGAAGATTATCTCATGACACAGCATGAGCTGAGCGAATAGTCCAATAGTGAACTTAACGGGTACATCTGTGGTCCCAAACTGAGCACCGCAGAACCCTATGGCACTGCAGTGAAGTCAAATTGCAGTGCTTCCAAGTGCCCTCATGGTGAGTGCTGGGCAAGTTGGCCATATTCTCTTGAACAAGTGTCATAAATCATTTTTCTTTAATACCACATCCATCTCACCTGATACGGAGATACTTTAGTGTTCTAGAGAGCACCGTGCAAGTCCATCAGCCCACCACAGACCACCAATTAACACTATCAGATGTTCCTCAATACTACTTAGAAAAGGTGTACATTTTTCTGGGTAGCTTTCTTCAAATCTCTCCAAATTTGCAAACTTCATCCCTTCTCCTTACCCACTCTAAGGATATAGCCCCACCTCCTACACCTCACAAAGAAATAAATCCCATTAGCACAGAACTCTCTCCACTTTCTGCCACTCAACTCACACACCTACCACATTTCAGTGCCCTTCTGCCCCATTCCACTCACAACAAAATAAAGAAGGCATCGCTTCCTATCTTTGGAGACTATCCCTTCAACGTTCTTCTATGCCTAGGACTCCTGTGAAAATAAATGTTAAAGTATATGTATCACAAAGGACAGTGTCTGGCACATTTAAAAGTATCTAATAAATGTTTTAAATCCTGAGATTTCCAAAAGAGCTATAGCCAGTGGGCACTCCATGGATGAAAGACCAATCCTGTATTGAGTAGGCAGAGAGAAAGAGATAAGCGTGTGCTTCAGACAAAATTCTCACTACTATCTCCCCCATACCTAAGAAATAGCTGAATTATTTATTTCCATTTAAAAAGTATAGAGTATGACAAAAACAAGGCAAAGAGTTATGGCACAATTATTTGCTTGCCCTTGCTGGTCTTAAATCTGCCCTGGCTGACAGTAAAATGCTGGGGTACAACACTGAAAACTGCATTCCTTTCTATACTTGTACAATACAATCTGTTACTAGTTTCTCACTCAGGAAACTATAACTTATGAAATTTAAATGGACTAGAACATTTGGCTAACATTAAAAGTGTATATTGCACCTTGCTGCCAATATCTAAGTCACAAGGGGGTACACTGGGCTCCAATAGAGAACAGTACAATATGTACATTATCCAGACCCAGACTCCCAGGTATCTATCCTCCTTCTAGATGAAAGAGTCTTGGCAATTAGTCTGTCAAAATCTGAAGAAAAAAAAAACAACAGCTAGACAAATTTATACAGAGTGAAACAGAATATCCTACTTTTCAGGCCAGGAATGCAATCAGGCTATTTGCTACATTCTGTGTAAATATTCCTAAGACTCTCATTTAACAGTCTATAAGATACATGGCATGGAGAATTTCTCTTCTCGGACATCAAGGCAAGCTGGCACGTTTAGTACCAAGATAACTTTGTAAAATGAATATAGCCCTGGTTATTGCTTCATCAATACATGTGGCACCCTGAATACCCATTCATAAAGAAATCTGCTTTTAAGTTTCAAAATGTATCTTCCAATGTTGAAAACACCTTTTCTAAGTTTTCTACTTTATTTTAGGATTGTCATACCTCAAGTTCCACTACATGCAGGCAAGTTTACCCCACTGCCAAGTCACTTTGTAAAGGCAATTATATTCCTATACCAACCAAAGAGCAAGTACCTCAAAAAATGACAATCAATAAATTTAGCTTTAGGAAAAGCTTATTTGGTTCAAGCTCTTTATTTGGGAGCTTCTTCCTATGTGGTTTAGAAATTGTTATCACCATAGAACTTTAAAAACCGTCAAATGTCACGAGAACTGTGTAGCATTTCATCTACACAGCCAAGTCACCAATTCTCCAAGCCCTCCCCACAACCTTCTGCAAGTCCACAGGGCACCTCGCTCACCCACAAAGATTACGCCCCAGCTAAATATGGCACCCCAACACTCCCTTTTGTCTCAAATCCAGGCAGATTGCCCCCTTCCTCCAATAAATATCTGGGGTTTGATCCCTATTTTAAGGTAGTCAGGACCCTGAAGTAGGGCAGAGGAAAGGGAAGTTGTCTGCAGCTGTTGATTCTTCAGAAGAAATCTCATCTGTTTGCTGAGAAAAGGTTTTAAGGGAAAAGAACGTAGGTAGGGTTCAACCAGATGCAGGTCAGCTAAGCAGAAAGGAGATAAAGAGAAGAACAATACATTTTACCAACCAATAAATATTTCCTGGGATCAGTACTGTTTTTCTTTTTGATAAAAGCTGTGTTGTGGAATGAAAATCAGAAAGATTTTCTAAGGTTATCTGAGAGAACAACTTAGCTCTCACCCTGCTGCTTGCTTGGTGGGCCAGTACGATCCAACAACTCTTATCATAGTGTGTCGATTTTTCTCTGGGTGTTGCCCTATAACAACATGTTCTCTTCTGAGATTCCCCCACCCAAGTTGTCCTGCTCTAAAGTCAGCACTGTCTAATTCATTGTTCTGCTTTAATTAGCCTCGGGTGAGCTCCAATAAAGAAAACCCAACATTGCTTCAGAGGTCAATGACCTGTCTCCTGGCTGTGCAAAAGAGAAAGCAGACAGCCATCCTCCAAGCTAGAGGAACATGAGAGTGAAACTGATGAATTCCTTAGGGTATCTAGAGCTGGGTTCTGGATGCACTAAGCCAGAAACCAAAAGAAACAAATTACCAAAACCACAAAATTACCAAAATGACAAAAGCAAGAACTCAATACACAGCTTGCAAATACAGGCACAAAAGAGTGTATTTATGTGAATCTTATTTATTCTAGGCTGCACTGCAGGACAGGATCTCATTAGCGTTACAATGTGGAAGGATGCTGGTTAAAATTGTGAAGGAGTGTACTGTCCCATACAAGCTTTCTTATATAGTTTAGAACCAATTCAGTTTTAAAATTCACCTGCTGTCTTGAAAAAACCTTTAGTAGGCCCAGAATGTTCAGTACCTGAGTCACAAAATGCTTTCAAAAGTAAGGCCCTTTTCTCAAGTCTATTCATTTCTTTGATTTAGAACTTAGATGCCCTTGATTATTAACAGTCTGAATATGAAAATTTCCAGAGCTCTGTTATATATAGTGGCGAGCATCAGGAGCCCCACCCACCCTGCCCTCTAAAGCACAAACTTCTGAATGAATCTGTTTCCTAGTAGCATTCATTACTTTCATAAACGTTTTTCCTGAAAGATCTCTAAATTCTACTATTGGGCATTCAGGTTTTGTAAAGTACAGAATAATGAAAGCAGGGAGCAGATAATATGCATATATAGAATGCTATGTTAATTACATTGAGCTAAAACAGTGGAGCTCGCTTGGGGGATGATTACTTTGTTTCAACCGTGTTGGTAGTTCCACTCTCCACATTATTCCACATGACTGTGCCTGCTCTCCACACATGTGGAGAGCAGTGTAAGTGTTTTTCATTAAATGAATAAAAACCACTTTGTCCTGGTCATCCTTTCAGAGCCAAGAGTTCAAAAACACACGAGAGCACTGCGCACTGCCCAAACATGCTGATAACCTAGGAAAGTGGTGGCAAACCTACACCACACATGTCACAGCAGGCTGTTACCACCAAGAGGTCTAAAAGGTTCACCATCACTGATCTAGAGCTTTCTCTGAGGATAGCCAAAGACCATGGGGAAAAGCCACTATATAAAACTCTTCATTGTTAACCAAATTTTACAAGTAACTTGAAATCATGCACTTATTTGGACAAAAACCATTCACAATAATTTCAACAATTTTCCAATACTCATTAATTAAATAAAACTGACAATTCTCAGATCAAATTGATATGCTCTCTCCCTTGGAAAGGTGAGAAACTATTAGTATTTTAAAAAACTGTCATTTACTCTATTTCCTAGACCAAACCTCAACACATTTGGCACATTAAAAACATAATTAAATACCAGCTTTGAAAACATCAACATATTAAAGTGGTTGTTTCCCTATGAATGTTGTCCCATCTCACTTTGTAAAGGTTATAATCCTTTTACAATCACATGCTCTCTGAACTTGACTGCTTCTTGTCAGCCCTGCTGCTAGCCACTAACAGGACTGCTATTTAAGGCCAGATTCTGAGAGTACGACATGAAGAACAAGCCTTTTATAATTTTGGTCCAGCAAAACACACACTATACAAAAAGGAAAGCTGACATCTTCCTGAAGCCGGTCTCCTTCCCTCTGCCTCCCACTCAAGTAGTCCCCAATCCTCATTCGGCTTCCAGAAGAAATGCCTGCTTCATCCAGGGCTGCACACATTCCTGGACAGGCAGTCAAACGAATGCACGTGGAAATTCTGCCGACTTCTGTCAAGCAAGCAATATGTAAATTCTTTTGTTTTTAATAAGTCTGGTGTAATCACCAACAAACAAGATAAGTAAGCCATATGCTTTGGAAATGCTTGAACAAGTTTTTATGGTTCTGTGAGAAAAACCACAAGATTCTACAGGCTGGCTTTCCTCAAGTCTAAGCTAAAGATGGGTGACACCAGCCATTTCTTTCTTCCCTTTTTTTTTTTTAACTTTTTTTTTTTTTTTTTTTTTTTTTTTTTTTGCAGAACTGGAGATTGAACTCAGGCCCTTAAGCTTGCCAGGGAAGCACTTATTTCACTGCGCCATCTCCCCAGCACCAGCATTTCTTTCTCCATCCCCCCAACCCCCGACCCCTGTACCAGGGATTGAACTCAGAACCCAAGCGCTTATTCTACTGAGCTATCTCCCCAGCCAAAGACCAGACATTCCAACAGCATCTTAGTTTTCTTCCTTCCATAAGAATGCATCATACTAAAAGTTAGGGGTGTTGATCTTTAGAAACCCCATGCTATCATTCCTTTTAGAAAGAAAACTCATCTTCAAAATTTTAAAATTCATTTTGTAAAAAAAATTTTGGAATCCTACTAAATGTTGCACCCAAAATGACAAGTTTGGCGAGAACACAGACTGAACTCTACTCATCATCCAAGTTCATCATCCAAGGACATTTTCTATGATTACATAAAAAGTCCTTGTTTCTTTAAATTCCTATACCTCTTACAGGCTACATCATAGCATGCACTTTCAGGGAACTGATTGTTTCCACAAAAATTGTTGCAGAGACAATACAATCATCTTATACAACCAAATGGCAGAAGAAAAACACTGAACAACTGGTAATATAACAGCAGCTTCTTAATGCAAACAAATTTCAGATAGAAAGTTCAATGCAGTAAAGGGTACCATCTGATCTATTTAAGGTTTGTGAAAAACTTAAATGTCAGAAGGAACAAGGAGAAATTAAGTTCTGAGGAAAACGACCAGGTTTTTCAAAGTGCTTTTCTTTGAAGCAAGGCTAATTAATTCAACACCAATTTAGAAACTAGTGAAAGACACAGAAAAGAATGTTTCCTGGTCCCACAACATATTTGAACATCCCCCTTACAAAGCATTTGATAAAAGTGTAAGAAAATTTCAAGCTACTTAACCTAAAATCATTCTCTAGCTGATAAAACTCAACATTGTAACAACAAGAGTATATCTATTATTGAGAATTACAAAATCGCAAAGCCAAATGCATTTAATCTTCTTGCTGAAAACCGTTACTAAAATACTTCCCATACTGACTTTGAGAAAATTATTTTACAAAAATATTTCTTGAAATGAAGTTTTTTATTTTTATAAATTACTATGAGGTTTGATTTAATCTATCCAAGTCACCTTGGACAAATACATTATTCTGGTACGACATTTTATAAAATAAGGCAGAAAGTATAGGATGAAATGAAGAAAGGTCATACACAATGGCCATGAACCATACCCAATCCAAGGTTTACTAAATTTCTATGACCCACAAGTTCCTTCAACAATAACAATATAAAGCAAAACTAGTAATTTGTTTTATACCAACAAAGTACTGATTTGATTTCACTACAAGTGTCAAAGTAAAAAACAAAAACACTTTAGCCCTGCATCATTCTATTACATTATCAGGTCCATTTCTAAACCACCCTTAATGGTCATTAAGAAAAATAAAGACATCATACAATGTTAAAGCAACTCAAGGAAAGGAAGTAATTAAGGCAGAAGTTGGGGTTTGGCAGCTAGGCTTTAGGAGATTAAAATCTCTTGCAGCCAGTTTAGCTCAACTCTGGCCAATGATCAGAGGAGGAGAGCTTCCAGCCAACAATTCACACCCACTGTCCTTTCACAAAACTGAGTCAGGAAAGTACAGCGTCCCAGCAGGCGGTGGTCCTCAGATGTGGTGTTTATCCAGCCAAAGCAACAAGCCCGGCGCTCCCTCACCCAGCCCCCTGACCTCTATGTAACTAACCATGCAGTGAGACTTGTCTCAGCCAGTTTCCCGTTTGCCTGAATGAAAAGGGAGATCATAAATCCAGCAATCTTCCTCCTTAAATCAGGAAGGTTTCTGCACCAGATGTTCAGCTTTATGGCTTTTTTTCACATAACACTGGTTGGATGGGGAACAGAGCCTATGAAGTGAACTAGAAAATTTCCAATACCAACACCATTTTGTTGTTGTTTTGGCAGTACTAGGGATTGAACTCAGGACATTGCACTTGCCAGGCAGGAACTTATGCCACTGAGCTATATCTCCAGCATTCATCACAGTTTTAGAGGACAGCACAGCAATCACCACAATTTCCCAGACACCCTCTAAAAACAGAGAGACAAGAAAGGGAGAGAGTGAGATAGAATAGAGACAGAGAAAGAAAGACAGGCAGGCAGGTGAAGAAGTCCCACCACCAGATTCAACAGCAGCTTTATGCAAGATGGACAGAATAAAAGCAGTGCAATGTGTCAAAGATCACTTTTCCACATTTTTGGCACAGTCACATATTCCTTGGCCAGCTACCTAGCACATTTGCCTTTCCATCCCTAACCATCTGTATTCTTCTGACCTATAAACAACTCACATGGAGCCTAATGATTTTCCTGTTATTATTTTTTTCAACTCCATGAACAATTTCCTGAAAATACAGTATCAGCCAGGACATAAGACCAGACTGAACACAATTCTTAAATTAAGGCTGTGGCTTGTCCCTAATAACAAGGTCCCGCCTATCTATCTGTCTGTCTGTTCTTCCCTCCCCACCCCTTGCACACTTTCAAAAGCAAAAGAAAGGCATGTGCAGCCTGTGTATGCATCAGAACTGTAAATTCTTGGCTCACATACAACAGCAAAGAGGTCAGTACAGAGGACAGAGACTTCCAGGAAACTTTATGTTCAGGTACATCATAAACTATGGCAAGATAACTGAGTCCTTACATTTTCTGCCTAAGTATGGTACTGCAAGATCTTTGTTTTCAAAGAGAAAATGAACAGAAACACAACATACCTGAGTTTTCTTTTCCCTCAGTCTCCACACCCTAACTATACCCTGTATCTTGGTGCAGTTTGAACGCATCCCTTTTGTTGGCATAACGATGTTTTCCCTGCATCCAGTTCTCTGATCTTCCTTTAACATTAAGGCATTTTCAGTGCAAGTTTTAGATTTTCCCCAATAGCAAAGGAAACTACACCTACTACTTGTTCTTCTAAAAGAGAGACTAGTGCAAGGTCTGCTACATATTTTCTTTGCTAATTAATTAGTACCCATACACCATTAATTAAAAATCAGTTCTTTGTGGCTTACCAGTAAAATACAAACAACACCTTTTATGTCCCTGGTAGCAACATTTTCAATTCAGGGTATTAAGGGTTCAAAAATTCTCCATATATATTCATTGGCAGTTTTAAATTAAAACTACCATTTATTCCACCTTTTTGACATGGACTCTATGGATTTAATTCATGAAAACATCTTCACAGCACCTCCTAAGCAATGAGGTGATATCAGATGCAGATCAATCATTTTTCTTTAAGTTGTTTCAGCCTAAAAGGTTCAACATAAGCAACAAAAATCACATCATTATATAAGGGTAGTGCTGGGGATTAACCGATGGTCAGCTTGTTAATACCCAGGTGAACTGAATCACTGTGGTGCTGGGTGTGGAAGGCCCACCTGAATTGTTGCCAACAACATAAAAAAAAAAGAACTAGAAGATGGTGTGTGCTGTTCATTCTCCTGGAGAAGCTTGTCATGCTGGCTTTCCTGATATGAACCCAGATATCTGTTCCCATCACCACAGGAACTCAAGTCCTTGCTGTTGCTGCGAATGGCTATGGTTCTCTTTGGGGACACTCTGGTCCTTACTTTGAGCACCACTTCCTGGCTCCAGTGCAGATCCCTCAGCATGCTAACACACGTCTTCCATCCTGCTGGTACAGACGTTCTATCTTCCACCATTAAGCTTTAGGCCTTCCCAGGGCAGATCCTGGATACAGACCTGCACAAGATAGTGTCACAGGCTCTAGGCCCGCAGCTGGACTCATGCAGGACACTACTATAGGCTCTTGGTCTTCAGCTAGACTCACGTAGGACACTGCCATGGATACTGGCCCTCAGCTGGATACTTTGAGTCTGTAGTACATGGCCACATCGCCACAGTCTTTTGCAGTTGACTCTGCAGGTGAATATTATGAATATGAAATGATAGTATTATGTGTCCTGTATCAAATCTTTTCCCCTATAAACTTTGACTGTAACAGGTAGGAACTTTACATTCTACTTCCCACTTCTAACTCCCTGCCCTCAACTGTATAAGGCAGACATGAATTAAATATACTTGTGTATATATACAATAGGTTCAAGAACTATGAGTTGGCTTCAGAGCAATTGTTTTTTGTCTTTTATTCATGCTATTCATTTTCTTCAAACATCGGATAACTTTTGTTAGGTTAACCACATCTCTTATTGGTACAGGTAGCTGGAAAGGGTTTCCTCACTGTAGGGAAAGTTTTTACCCCTGGATCCTCCCTAAAAATGGAAAGTTGCAACATATGTAAAGGACGTGAAGAGAAAGACACCAGGCAATCTGGGCTTTGGTACTGAAAGTGAAGGAGGGTGACTCTTTCTGTCCTTTTGGGGGCACTGCCATTCCCTGTGTTTTAACAGCAAAGAATTATTTTGTTGTTGCTGTTGATTTTCCCGTCCCTCTAATATCAGTTCTTCTCCACTACAGGGAAACCTTCTGCTATTCCTCCCCACAGCACCTTGTTTGGAGAGGTCTTTCAGGGTATTAGTGGCCTGTGAGCATAGGTCAGTGAGCAGTTCTTCACAAGAGTGCAAGGAGGTGTCCACTGGATGTTGCAGGTGTCCCTCACACTGTACACCGCAGAGCATGGCCACCTCACACTGTGTCCAGTAGACTCCAAGCTCTGACACTGCAAGAGGTTCTGCCAAGAAGTTGTTTTTCCCTTCTGTGGTGGCCTCAGCTCCACACAGAGGGATTACCAGAATAGCATTCCTCTAAAACCAACTGCCATCTAATTTCCACAAACCCCCCAGTATTCCTTGCCATTAAAGATAGATTTCCTACTTGCTATGAATTTATTTCCTTTCTGGCTTTTCTACTGAAGGAGGAGATACCGATGTATGCATTGTATATACCGTACATACTGCTGCATACCCACCCACTCCTATCACATGTTCCAACTGAACCAAAACCATTTGCCAGAGTCAAGCAAATATTTTTCAAGCCAATCTAACAACTCAGAAGCATTCATGCAGCTATTAGTTTTAGAAGTAAATTATAAGAAAATAAGTTCATGTTATGAAAGTAGATATACACAGTATGTGTAGGCAAGTATATATGAATATATGTATGTATACAGATACATGATATGGATTCAATGTAAATACACCATGAATAAACTTTTATTATCTAACATGAGTAATTTGAAAAATCAGCACATTTTTTAAAAAATAGTTGGATTAAGCAAATTATAAGGCTTAAATGACAGCAAAACATTTAAATAGCTGAGATGAGTATTTTTGCTGACTTGTACACCAGTCCAAGTATTCCTCAATAGCATGGCCTCTCGCTTGGTCTCAATTGTCAGCTAATAAGATGACAATTCTTACTACTACCCATAGGTGCTCTTTCTAAAGGCCTGCGAGCACAAGACTATATCATAATCACAGTGCGAAATCTAATTTAACATAAATCACAAACTCAAGAACTCAGCCCACGGTCCACTTATTTCACAGTAAAAATGGAACACTTTTGCAGATATGTAGATAGTAAATTTCTAAGGAAACAATTAACCTAAAAGTACATTGTAGAAAGCCAGGAGGAGCCATGGACCCAACTGCACAGGAAGAGGTCCTGTTCGGTCTCATATCGGCTTGCTAGGTGACTGGTGTCCTCATCTGATCCCAACTTGACCAACGTTACCTCAACAACGATGCTCGTGATCTTATTGGTTGACCACAGTTCTGTTCCTCTTCATGTCCACTGCTGTGTCCCACTTTTTGCCACCTTGGGCCTGCCTCACCTCATGGTTTGGCTCTATAAAATTCCTGAGTAAAGGCAGAGACTTCTGCAACTCACTCAGGACCTTTCTGTCTCTCTCAGACAGCTTTCTTTCTCCAATAAATATATTCTGCTCTTAAAAAATAATAAATTAAATGAATAAAAGTACATTATTATATTTCAAACACACCAAAGAGTAGAGACTATAATGCATTCCCCCATGAACCCAGCCCTACTTGCCAAATCTTAATCTTTGTCACATTTTCTTCAGGTCTTTCATCTGTGGGTTTTTTTTAATATTTTTCATAGTTATGTTACAGTTATATCAGCTAAGGGGAGAAACCACTGGAAGTAAGAAGTTCTATTTGTATTTAACCCAAATACAAAATATAAATTATTACAATGACTCACTTTCAGCTTTCACTGATACTGACAGATGATGCAAAGTCCCACCTTTACTTGTAGACAATAAACTCTGTGAATAGTGCATATTAAATTTTCACAAGTTTCATATTCATGTATGCATACTGCATATTTTACACATATCACCCGCAAATTACTCTTCTTTGCCCTCCTCTCACCCCACACTATTCTCTAACTGAAGACAATAAATTCTTAAGGACAGACTAGAAAGTCAGTATCAAAAATTACATGAAATTAAAGCAATCCTCTCACCCAAATTTCTTTCTTACAACATTAAGGAAAGTTTTTATATTCTGGGATATCTACAACTTGTGATTAAACAGTATTTTAATATTTGGAGTTAAGTTATTTCAATTTAAATACTAGTGCAAAAGAAAGAAGTTGAAATACTTTAAGAATTTTCAACACTAACTTCAAACAAAGAATTGCTATGAACACAGTCTGTTAAAGAGTTAAGTTTCTGTTGCTTCTAGAAAACAAGATTGATGCAAATGCTACAGGGATCAACACATCTGTGACATCATTACAGAACTAAAACTTTAATGTAGTATAGAAAAGTGCCCAGGATAGGAGCTCAGTAAATATCTGTTGAATGTATTTATTTTCTATTAGGCAAAAAAGTCAACACAACAGCTTATTAAATGTAATTTGGCTTTATTTTTCTATGGTATCTATAAATCAAATAGCAAGATTACATAAATAACTACATTTATTGATACCGAGCATAAAATAGCTTTTCTTTCTGAAACTAAGATGTAGAAAAGAAAATACCAAAAAAAGAGATTCATCTTCCTGCCTCAACAGGGAGGGGGAAGAAAGGGGGAGGAAGGTCAGGCAGAGAGGTAAGAGGAGGAGACAAGGGAAGAGGAAGGAGGGGGGGAGGGTAAGGGAGGAGGAAGGGCAGGGGTGGAGAGGAAAAGGTGGAAGAGAGGAGGAAGGGAAGAGAAGAGAGAGGAAGAAGGGGGGAGGTGAAAAAGGGATGGGGCAGCGGAGGGCAGAAGACAAAAAGGGCAAGGAGGGGACAGCAACTTAGAATATTCAGCAGCCAAGCCTCTTACATGCCTGTAGAAAATAAGCTTGAATAACAAGATTAATAACTCATATGGTTCCCAAGTAGTTACAGACTAACTCAAAGACATAGTAACTTTTTTCAAAATCCTGGCATCAGATTTCCAAAAGCTAAAGTAAGTAAGGAAGGCTGGAAAAGGTACAGTGTTTAACTTTCAACGCAAAAGAAAATTCAACTAATCAGAAAATGTCTCTTCCCCACATAATCCCAGTTAATTAAGGTTTTATTGTAAAGTCCATAATAACTCTAAAGATTTATTTCCATGTCCAAATGATTACAGCCCAGCCCCAGCTGTCTATTAATCAGTTCGGCCTATATCAATAGCTCCTAAAAGAACTGAATATTGTTAACAGAGTAAAATGCTCCCATTTAATAGCAGGTGGCAGGAAGCTGGAGTCTTGGGGATAAACACAGCATGTCATATGGCAGGGGAACATCCTGTAAATTATATTAATTTTTCAGTGATTTATTTAACTGATTCAAGATAGCGAACACCAAAGAGTAAGAAGGTGACAAGAATATCCTGCCACAGACTGCTAAATGTCTGTCCCCAGTACCACCAAAACAATCTCTTCACTACTACACACAGCCCCAATTTTAAAGACACTGACATTCGTCTTCTTTTAATTAAGCCTGTTAATTAAGAACATGGCATCACCAACTATTAAAGATATGAAAGCAAAAAAGAAAAGGTACTATATAAGAAAACCTTAGAAAGTAAATAATTACCTTCTAAATGTTAGGTATTTGATGGAAAAACAGCAGTTCTGGAACTCCATCCTGGTAGCACTTCAGTGTGGGACAGAAGAAAAGGCCCCCAAAAAACCAATTCAAAGTGATCACAGAAATAGTTTATAGTTTATAGCCAAAAACTACTTTCTCGGGAGCTCTGACAATAATCTGATGCAACACAATCAAGAAAACTCATTATCTGGCTCCATCTCAGCAAATGAATTAGGAACGTAACACCTATACCCTGTGGAATCCTGCTTATGCAAACTCCATCTTTCTCACACATAACCAGGACCCTGAATCATGAGGTTTTTGGCTGGTCACTTTTTCTCCCCCTTCTCCATGGAAATTGCATCTGTGTATGCAGTTCCAGTTCTCAAAAGGAATCAACTCCTAGCTATTAGCTACAAAGAAGGAGCTTCAAAAGATGAGCAATTCCTGCTGTAATCTAAGAACACATGTACTCAGTTATAGCACTGGAGCCTTGGCAAATTCACTGCTAGTAGAGAGGAGTTAAGAGTGGGGACGTGGTAATGAACTATCAAATGTAGATAATGTCAATGTTGAATCTTTCCCTGGAGGTGGAACACAGCCCTCTCAGCCCACCCAGAAAAAAAGCTCTGAGAGTGCAGCCCCAAGCTCAGATAGCCGGCCGTATGTGTCACTGGCCAAGTTCAGAACAGCACCCAACCTTAGTTAGCTGAACTCAGGAAAATTTCTTGAACCACAGAGATAAAGTAGCAGAACTCTGTCACTTTTATAACTTTTTTTAACATGCCTATAGTTCTGGTTATGGAAATAGTTGATTCTAATTTTAACCAACACCTACTACTGTTTCAGCACATTCCTGTGGTTAAGGAAAAGATGACTTTCCAGTCAGAGACTACAGACACTGATGTGAAGTTGAACACTTTAGCTTCCAGCTATATTTTGGTAAAGTCCATGTGTCATTTTAAGATATCCTAAGTTTATAGAGTTCTCATTCATATAGATGAATTTTAGGGGATACTCCTATTTCCCACCCCAAGCAAAAACAGCATTGATGGGTATTGAGTATCAGATAGCATGCTGCTGCTTTTCTCTTCTGGAAACTTTGGATTTCAATTTTCTCTTTTTTTCATTTAATGGCTGAGTGACTTGGGCAGGTTTTTGATTTTTCCCCCCCATCTACATAGCATGAACCCGTAGTTGCTACACGTCTCACAAGGTAACAGTGAGGATTTAGTGAGTTACTGAGAGTGCTGACCAGAGTTTCTGGCCTCCCAGCCATGTTGGCTGACGTGGTCCATCACTGTTAGGGCCAGTGTAAGACCCGCTCCCTGCAAAGCCTGATGCTGCCCACTCCTCCTGTTTTGAGGTGGTATAAAACACTGGAAAAACTGAGGTGAGTCGTGAATTATTTAGAAAAAGAGGTTGGCTTTCTTTCCATAGTGTTGTTATGAGTTCTGCTTTGGATTCTTTTATTTCATGATTAAACATTTATTTATCTTTAGAATCAAATCAAGGAGAGCAGTATTTCATTTTCCCTTAGGAAAAGATTCCCTCCACCCCCGATGTGAAGACATTTTTGTGCATGAGCCGAATTGAATATATGAGGCTTGGGTGAGGAAGGGGCAGGGAAGCGGTGCCATACTCTTAAACTTTTCACTTAACATATAAAAATGAAAATTGTGTATATTAATGGGGACCATGTGATGTTTCAACACATATATGTACTTTGTCATGTTTTCATCAGGTTAAACATGTTTCTCTTCTAAGCATTTATCATTTATGTTCACAACTTCAAAAAGCCTTTTAGTTTGAAATGTATAAAACGTATGTTATCTACAGTCACCTTGCTTACAACAGCACAGCAGAATGTTTTTCTCATAATTCACTGTAACCTAGAGCAGCACCCACTGATTAACCTTTCCCATCCTTCCCTCTGCTATCTTTTTAGCCTCCAATAGCCATCATCCTACTCTATGCCTCCATGAGCTCAACTCTGGTCAATTGCAGTAGGAGTAATGTCATGCAGTACCTGTATTTCTGTGCCTGCCTTCTTTAAAGTAATGATCTCCAGTTTCATTCATGTTGTCACAAATGACAGAAACATTCTTGTTTTATGGCTATTATCACAATTTTGTTTTCCCAATCATCAGCTGACGGACACTTAGGTTGTTTCCATTTCTTAACTACTATGGAGAATGTTGTGATGAACATAGAATTACAAATGTCACTCCAAGCACAGATTTCATTTCCTTTAGATATATGTCCAGTAGCAGGGCTGTTGGGTCACTTGAAAAGCACACCCTAAGAAAATGATCCTAAATTGCCTTGCATGCTGATGAGGATCCTGAGAAGAGCATGAATGAATTAAAACTATTCACTGAACATTTGTCTAATTATGGTAGGATGAGTCCTGAGAATAGTGAGATAAATATGCTGCTTAAGATATGAATGGAAAGGGATTCACATAGATAAAGTTAGGCTATACATTCATACATTAAATTCTTAGTAATAGGAGAAAGAAAACCATCTTCTACAGAAAGATTGATATGGTAGAAGAAAATACACAGTTTCAGTTCTAGGCACCTTTTAAAGAACACATATTAAAGCTTTGTATTTCTTCTCTTTAAAACTTAGCATTCATTCAAGTATCTCAGTCTTTTGTTGCTACCTGTCACTGACTACATAGGCATTTGAAGGGAAGAGTAAGGCTACTGACTCTCTGATCCTCAGCAAAGCTCTACTATGCTTTTCATGACAGAGGTTGTCTGAGCAAGTCTATTGGGCTGTCTCCATGAACAAAGCTCACCACTAACTTAGTTTCCACAAGGTTGACTGAGGCAGTGTGATTTAAGAACCAAATCTGTGTATTAACTAAACGGCTAGAATCATAGAATAAAGCAGGTACCAGAGTCTGGCATTAAGATTTTACTGATGCAACCCACTTGTCTACCAACAATGGCTCAAACTAGATTAAAAACAGGGAATAAAGCTGCAAACATGATGCCAATTTCCTAGTTTATCTAGGAAACAAATACTACCCAGTTTATCTGAACACTGAAGGTGACCTAAGTGGACAACTCCACATGTAAAACATGTTTTTAACCTGAATTGTTTCCTTTCAGTAATATGGCAGAAAGGCTCTATATGTATGAATTGTTGTCAAGTCTGACTGCAAGTAAGAATCACCTGGGAAGCTTTTAAAAATAACAAGTTCTCTGGGGCCAGAGAGATAGCTCAGTGGCATAAGCACCTGCCTGGCAAGCTTCAGGTCCTGAATTCAATCCTCAGTACCGAAAAAAAAAAGAAAATAAAAATAAAAATAACAAGTACCCAGACCAGTCAAATCAGAATCTCAGGAATAAATCCTTAGCATTACTATTTATTAATGCATTCCACACAAGGCTGTGTGAAAACAGGGTAGAGAAAAGCTTAAAAAGTCAACAATTGGTTCATTGTTAGCAGTCTACACCAAGGGCTAGATCAAGATAATGTATGAAAGAAAATGGATGGTAATGTTAAAATATGACCAAGAAAATGTACTTTAGGAAGACACTGCACAAAGTGGGTAGTTTCACTTACACTTATTGGTACAGTGGTAAGCAGTACGGAAATGCAGACATAACTAGAAATATTTTATTCCAAATGCTTCCAAGAACAATTTTTAAAATATAAACCTGAATATAAAATTATATAGATATCTATTTTTTTTGCAGATAAAAGTCTACACAACAATTTAAACAACTGCACAAATACACAGGCTTAAAATCTGCAGGCTTACATGTGAAGTGCTGGTGCATAAGTATGCATGTAACTAATCAAGTCCAACGAATGTTCATAAAGATACTTTGAGACTTTCCCTAACACAAATGCCAAAATTTTGTTCCTAATGTACTCAAAAAATGAGTCATAGCAGAAGAAAACACCAGGCTTCTATTCATAGGCCCCTTGGAACTCTCTTTGGAAAAATGAACACTGCATGCAAGGCTGCTGATACATTTTTTACTGCACGCATCTGGTTTTCATGTATGCTATATTCCTAAGAACGCCTACTGTCAAGAATCCTATGTTACTGCACAGCCCCTGGTGGATGATTAGTATGTCCAAATTTATTTTTGAGCTAGATATTTTATCAGTTATCTTGAATATAACTTTAGGTTCAGGAAATCCAGACAAAAGAGAATAGGAACACTATCAGATCTGTGAGTTACAGTAGTCAACTTAGATCTGGTAGGCCTGTGAGACTTCTTATCTGATGCATAGTGAAGATTTTCAGTAGCCTGCTCTGGGCAAGGACCAGGTCTGCTACATCACCTGACTCATTCTAGGATCTAGGCTAAGAGGCAGCAGCAAGCTGATGCACATTTTTCTTGTGACAGTCACCAGAGTACAAAAGCCAAGTCACATTAAGAGATCCAGTTGTATTACGTTGATTTATGTTCTATTAGTCCAGCAGGTTACCAGGGATGCCCAACATGATCACAGCAGGAAATATACTCTGTGCAACTTAAGCCACCTGGACAAAAAAAGAAAAAAAAACCAACACTGCCTAACAACATCCATGAATCCATCAACCTGCCAGTTATATATTTAAAAAGACAATGTGAAGCCGGGCGTGGTGGCGCATGCCTGTAATCCCAGCACTAGGGAGGCTGAGGCAGGAGGATTGTTGTGAGTTCGAGACCAGCCTGAGCTACAAAGTGAGCTTAAGGCCAGCCTGAACTGCACAGTGAGACCCTGTCTCAAAAAAGACCAAAAAAAAAGACAATGTGTACGACTCTTTTCATCTGTCTGAGTAATTTTTGGCATCGTGTAGGTAATTTAAAACTTAAAAACAACAAAGCCAATGAAAACGCAAAAATAGTATCCAAAAGAGTCAAAAGTTTCATGTTCAGTTCAGGAGTGATGACGTGCTCTGGAACTGTAAGAAAAGCCCAAAACCAGTTCTGGAGGAAAAGCTGAATGAAAGCACATATAAGTAAATAGCCTGAATCCAACTGTTTCACGGAAACAGTACGCAAATGCACATTTTCTAAATTAATGTGATTTATATTATTTTTTATGTGTAACTAAATACTAACATTCAATCACTCCAACTGTTATAAGAAATTTAAATATTCAAATCTTATTTTTAGATATTCTTCTTGGCAATATAGAATATTACTCTATGTATGAACTTGCCTTATATGCTGGCATATGCTATAGTTTCAAATACATTGTTTTAAATTTCCAAGGCCATAAAGAATGTTATTTATTCTACTTAGCATACAGGCTTTTTCTTTGGGAGGTTGGGGGGGGGGGGGAGAGTACCAAGGATCAAACTCAGTACCTTGTGCTTGCCAGGCAGGTGTTTATGCCACTGAGCTATAACCTCAGCATAGAGGTATTTTTAGTATAATTCATCTTTGTCCTCATAATACTATACTTTTTCAATGATTATAAGGCAATAAACCTTTCTCAAATTCAACTCAAATATTACATCACTCCTTATACAATGGGTACACTAATGACTTTCATGGTAAAAGAACCAGTTCCACTACACTAAAAGCAAAAACAAATCACCACCATACTTGAACAATGTTTTGTAATTCTGCTCTTCATAATTTTGTTATTTGGTAAATTTCACCTCTTTAATGCTATGAAGGATTTCATTATATAAGGAAATAAAACAGATAATAAGTTTCCAACCAGAACTTTTCAAATGATTTGACTTAAGTTTCTAAGGTCCTCTAGACGCCCCAACAAAGCTCAGGAAAAAACACCTACAGTATCTGGCTTCAAACTGTTTTACAGGTTGTGGTTCTTCATATGTTTCACCTCAGAAATACAGGTTCTGCTATTATAAAAAGTAGTAATAATAACCACTACTTTTGAATTCAAAATACTTCAGTTCAGAAGAACTGAAGCAAGGCCCAAGCGCTCTGAAGTCTGGCTTGACAGGCTGCACTGACTCATTAAGATCACATGTGGTATGAAGCAACACTGGAGCTATACGAAGCAGCTGCTGTGTTTACATGTGCATACTGTGTGTGTGTGTGTGTAGAACATAATTATAAAGAATCCAAACCATTTTTGTGTCCTGACTGTCCAACCTGTACTCAATACTATCCTCTCTTTCCCTCCACTGTTTCAATGTACCAGTATAAAGTTATACAAGAAACTCATGTATTTGGAAAGTTCAGGGCCTGTGAGGCTACAGATAGACAAAAAACTAATCAATAATCTGAGTCTGCTTCAGACTCCAATCTTATTTGTTGCCTATGCTGAGGAAGGTATTTGTCACAATCCATGTACGGCCTACAGCAGGCAGAACAGCACCACAACCCAGACACCATGTTCTTTCGAAGAAAGCGTTTTCAGAGGTCGTCTGATCCCCAAGCCCCTCATCTCACAGATGACCAAATTGAGAATCAAGCTGAGGAACTTTCTCGGCTTATCTGAGCATTCTATTAGCTCCCACCTATTCTACTGCATACTAGTGAAAGTCTGAGTTCCAAAAGTGAAGGCAAATAGTGAGAAGACTTCTTTGGAGAATGTTTATGGATCTAAGATGACCATAATATACCACAGCTCAACTTTGATCCCAGGTAACCCACAGGGAGACTTTTCCCTTTGTTGTGCTAATTCTGCCTGACTGGCTTGCTAAAAGATGCCTTGCCATCTCTTTTCAGAAAAGTTAAGCATTTCATCATACTTCTTCTTTTTGAAGCAGAGCATTTTTATCCTTTTAGAAACACTGTTTATAATCACATTTTGAAGCTTGAGAATCTAAGTGAGATTTAGTACAAGTGACTGCTATAGTTTCTCAGATAAAAATTTTTACCCTAAAGTTAATCAGATGTTGGGCTCCTCCTCTCAACCCAGAACTCTGTTTCTTGGAAGTGAAGACTGATAACTCAGCAAAAACATTTTTAACCCAGAAACATTTTTCAGACACCAAATGTTTACACAGTGCATTCAGCCTACAGTGAAAGGTTTTTGTCAACCCTTTTATATGACCTTATGTGAGTCAACTGAACTGTCTCTCACCTACAAAATGTGAGCCCTAGTTTCCCCTTTCTAGGTCATTAAATGGAAAGCAAACACAAATAACTAGTGGGGGCTGGGGAGATAGCTCAATAAAATAAACACGTGCCTGGCAAACACAAGGGCCTGAGGTCAACCCCCAGTTCCACAAAAAAAAATTTTTTTAAAAAGCTCAGTAAAATAAACATGTGCCTGACAAATAGCTAATAAAATTTATGAACAAATGGCTAAAAATAGCTAGTGGCTAAAGGCATAAAACATAATAAAGGAGTAAAATATAGTAAGATATATTATCAAATAGTAGCCATAAATGTAAATAGAGCCATTTGTAGAATGTACCTTGGTATATTTTGACAAGTTGCCACCAAATATTGTAAAAGAAGGCCATATTGTTGGCATCATTCCTTCAGAGACTCCTTGGGATACCAGTGAAATAGAACTTCTAAAATGGTCATTCTGCTCATATAAGAGAACATCTCGAAAACCATGACACTTTAAAAGATAATCACCCAAGATGGCAAATCTAAAACAAAATTTCATTTTCTATTTCTTTTTTTAAATTGTAGTAACATAAATTTATGAGGTGCAATGCAATATTTTCAATTAGGTATATGCTGATGAAAGATTAACTTAAAATTATTAATATATGCATCAATTTACCCACTTTCCATATTTTGTCATGAGACCATTAAAAAGCTGTTTACACAGCAATTTTTAAATATCCACTGGAGTTCCAAGTCCTACTTTCTGTATAGAAGCCTGGTCTAAAAGCCTGAACAACTGTCTTCATTCTTTCAGTGCACGCATGTAAATCTCAGAATGACAGAAACAACAGCTTCAGTCATTCAGAGACAAGCTTCCTGGATTTATTAAATTGCTTCAAGGAATTATGTTACCTTATAGGGGTCCAAAATTGTTATTGGATACAGATTCAATTCTCAGAATTTTTTCAGTATTCTATTACTATTCATCTTTGTATCTGAATGGCAGTTACCACTATTCAAAAGTGGTTTCACAGAGTTTACCCATCTTATTCTCTTATTTCTCCAAGGTGAAAACTATGCATACGTTTTCCTCACTTTATGCACATAAACAGGTGTAAGAAGATTAAAGACTTGGCCCATAGTCACTCAGAACTACACAGTAACCTCCAATTTTTTATTCTCTTCATTACGTTATATTTCTTTCCAAAAGATCTTACCATTAATTCAATGTGTGATAAATGAAATAATGATACCTTTTACATGGCTCTGTGACTCTTTCCCTTAGTTTCCCAACCATCAGATCAAGAACTGTTTTATAAAATTCCAAGGGGCCGATGCGATAGCTCAGTGGCCTAAAGTGCCTGCTTAGGCAAGCTTAGGCGAAGAGCAGGGACAGCGGCTCGATCCCCAGCACCACATGCCACACCAGTCCTGCCCCGAGGGTGGACTGAGCCAGACACAAAAAACAAAAAATAAAAATAAAAAACTCCATGGTTCCACAGATCCATTTAGATCTTGGTAATGGCCATCAATCTTCAGCAACAAAGCTCATTTTAAATTGGTATGAAACAAGTGCTGGTTGTTAATTACATAACATTATTCAAGTTCATTTTTCATTTAATTAAAATGCTTTACATACAGAGGTAAAAGTTCTACAATTCATACTGAAAAAGCAATTGTGAATCACAAAGCTAATGGTCCTTCCTGATGTCAGAGCAGTACTGCTCAACATTCTGATTAGGAAAACAAGACTGGAAAGGAACAAATGAATATATTATTTCTTTGGCTTATTTTCAAATAAATTTGTCTTGTGATTGAACTCCTGAGGTACAGAAAACCCAAATGTGATCAGCTACACAAATATTCTACATTAGTCCAAGTAAATTCAATATGTGCCTTTTTTATAGTAGGAGTATCCTAAACAGAAGAGCATTTGTCAGTACTATCTATGGAGACCTTTCAATACTGGGTCTACATAAGCAATATGAAGGAAAGAGCAGAAAGACTATTCAGATTATCTGCATCAAAATGAAGTCTTGGCCTTGAGTTCTTTGGATAGTATAAGCAAAAGTAATTATTGGCTCATGTTATTCCCATAATTTCCTCAATTCTCAGAATCAGTATTTCTGTATCTTATATTCAGCAGCCCATCTTGGTACACTAAAAATAAGCAGACCATGAAAGCCTTTTGGGGCTGTGGTTACTGGAAAGAACAAACAGCAGCATTGTCCCATTAACAAAAATCTCCTCCTCAATCTGGCATTCCCACAAGGTAAGGATCATGACTCAGAACATATTTACACAAATGAACAATTTTTTTTAAATTTCACACAATAACCTTTATGTGACACAACACACTAATATTTTTATTCTATTAATATAGTATGAAGTGGTTACAAAGTCACAACATACTGAATAGATTCCAAGATCCAATCATGATCCACAGCTTAAAAACAAAATATTCATTGTATATCAAAGTAACATACTAAGGATCCCCACAGACAGGAACCTATTAGACAGGAGCCTATATAGGGTTTGAGGGTCTATCCTGTGCCACTGCAGTTCCCAAAGGAAGAACCTGCGGTATTTTCAACTTGCATTTACGAAGTTTCAAAGCACTCTATATTATTTATCCCTAGCAGTAACCCTGAAGTGTAGCATTATTTACATCATTTTACAAATGAGAAACCAAGGTTCAAAGGGTCAAGTAACCTGTTTGTTCCAGGCACCACTTCAGCAGAGCTAGAATGCACAGACAAGAACTGTGAAGACAAATGGGGCCTTAGAACTGGCATCACAATGACAGCCACAATCCCTTATCTGGACTGCATGGTGTGGATGTGTTTCAGAATTCACAATTCTGGAATCTGGAACAGCAGCAAACTGTGTCTCTGCTGTATCCGTTTTAACACTCATAGTGGTGTCTAGAGCTGCATTCCATAGTCAAAACATCAGAATATCTGTCCCAAAACACAAACATTCACCTTAAGTGAGACAAAGACAGACAACTAACTTGCATTGTTAGTTGAGCTCAGGTCTGACCAGGTTCTGCCAACCTAGAAAGTATATATTTATAGTTATGGGTTTTTCAATTGGAAATACTAATACAAGGCTTTGGCTTTGCATGACAAAGCATAAACGGAGACAAGGGAAGTGAATTCACATACATTATCTGGACAGTTAGAAGTCACTAACCTTTTATTAAGGGCAATTAGAAAGTATTTCTTCAAGGTATCCAGAGATAGTTCAGGGCACCACTGGGAAGTTCCTATTTCAATTGGGAAAAATTATGATATACTTAATTCATAAAACCTCTGTTATGACAGTGTAGAAAGGTTACTAGGAATAATGAAATCACTGCTTGACTGTACTTTCACAATCTATTGAAACAACTTCCTGCTCTATGGTTACTGAGCATATGAACAGAAGCTTATCTACTGCACTTTTGTGCCAAGCTCACAATCCAGGCTTAGATAGAGCAGACTCTGTCATCTGCTCTTAGTGCTGCCTGAGCACTGGAATCCTCAGAGGGGCTTTAAGAAGTGCTGCCACCTGGGTCCCTCTCCTGGGACAGAGTCAGTCAGCACAGGGACAGCCTGGTATTTGAAAATTTCAAGAACTCCCTGGAGAGCTTCCATTATGTGGCCAAGTTTCAGAAAAGCTGGATTAAATCATAGGCTAAGGTGGGCTCCCAGGCTCACAGAAAAATCTTGGCAAAGTTGTAAGCAAAGAGCACTATTATCCCAAACATCCTCTACTATTCAGAATCCCAAAATGACTCACAACAGGCCTCCAAGTGATCTAGTATATGAAAAGGTTCCTATTTATAAAGCTCAGGGAGTGTGAGAAGGCAGGGTTAAAAGTTTCTAAATCTAACCACAAGGAAACAAATGTTGGCTCCAGTTCCCAAGCGGGGTTGCTCAGAACTATACATGGTGCCGATTCCCAACCCCCCCCCCAGTGGATTACACTGAGAGCTCATTCTTTTGCTTATTTTTGGTCCCTTACTTTTTAAGGCACCCTGCAGTCAAGTGCTAGGTACAGGAAACTAAAGAGTTTTCTGGTAAATAGTTTGGCATTCATTATAAAGAAAAATAAATCTATCTTACCTGCTCCATCTAAACTGCCTCTCTGGACTCCTTAGAGGCAGAATGAGGGGCTAAGAGCCTTACTTGCTTTTGTTTAAAGAAAAAAAAAAAAAAAACTGATTTGTTACTGCCTTTACCAGAAAACAAGTTATGGTCCCAAATTTCCAAGGAAGTTAAACTAATATTTTGTGGCTGTTCCAACAGTACAAAGGACAAAATGTAGAGCAAACGCAAATAAAACCAAGAAAGTGACACCCTTCAGGTACTCCTGAGGTACGGAAAGTCTCAATGTGATCAGCTACACAACTAGGATTTTTCTAGTCTTTTTTTTTTTAAGTGGCAAAACTTGAAAAGTTAAATCTTAAACAACTTAAAACTACATGCCTCTGTAGTCACAAAAATGAGGTCTCTGATGTGTGGCCAAACATTCACTAACACTTACTTCTATAGAAAAGGGCTTGTTCCCACCACAAGAAACCAAGGGTGGGCCCACAAGATAGCTCAGCAGATGAAGCACCTGCTTGGGCAAGCACAGGGACCAACCAGTTCAATCCCTGGTACCATATGCCATACCCTCCAGCACTCTGAGTGTATGACTGGGTCTAGGCATCGTAGAGCATGCCTGGAGGGGGCTGAAATCAGCAAGATCACTACAAATCTGAACTGTGCAGTGAGACCTTGTAACAAAATACACAAAAATGGAAGGGGGAAGAGGGAGAAGGGAAGGGGAGAAGTAAGGAAACTGGGAGGAGAGGGAAAGGAAGGGGAAAGGAAAGGAAAGGGAAGGGAAAGGAGGGCCAGGGAGATGGCTCAGTAGAATAAGTACTGTTAAGAACAAGGGCCTCAGTTCAATCCCCTGTTGAAAGAGAGAGAGACAGAGAGACAGAGAGACAGAGAGACAGAGAGAGAGAGAGAGAGAGAGAGAGAGAGAGAGAGAGAGAAGAAAACAAGGGCAAGCGCAGAGTGAGATCCTGTTCAAAGAAAAAACAAAGACCAGAAATTTTGTTAGAAAAAAACATTAAAGATACATGAGATACTTTTTTCCCCTTTTGTTTAAGTATAGCCTCCAACCATCATCCTTTTCCAGTTTTTAGATCTACATTAGAGGAAAGCTGTTGTTCTAAGTCTTGCTTAACAAGCTGACCTCCAGTTTCATGTTTTCCTACAAATGACAAAATCTCATTCTTATTTACAGCTGAATAATACTCTACTGCAGGTGCAAACCACATCTTCTCTAGTTTATTTCATTTACTGATGAACGTCTAGACTGGTTCCCTACCCAGTGCAATGTACTTTTTTTTTTTTTTTTTTTTTTTTTTTTTTTTTTTTTTTTTTTTGTTAATGGAACCAGGAATTGAACTCAGGCCCTTGCGCCTGCCAGGGAAGAGCTTATTCCACTGAGCCATCTCCTGGGCCCCTGCAATGTAAACTATGCTGCAATAAACATGAGAATTCTGGCATCCCTATACTTTGCAAGCCATAAGTCCTACAAATATATGCCAAGGAGTGGGACAGCAGGGTCACAGGACAACCCAGTTTTGGTTTGGGGGGACATCATGATTTTCACACTATGCATAGAAGAGTACCGGAGAATTCTGTTTATCCCTGTATTTATTGTTATTACTCTTAATGATAGCCACTCAAGGATGAACTCTCAATGTAGTCTTGATTTACCCTTCCCTCAGTGGCTACAGATAGTGAATTTTTTTGTGTGTATGTAATACTTACCGCCGTACCGTACTACTTCTTTTGAGAAGTGTGTAAGTCATTAGCCCAACTCATTTGCCCATTTGTTGGTTCAGATCTGGGAGTGTTTAAGGGGATTCTTTATATAATCTAGATATCAATTCTCTGTCTCAACAGTAACAAGCAATGGTTTTTCTCCTATGCTGTAGGGTTACTCTATTGTTTGTTTCTTGCATAAAAGCTTTTTAATATGACTTATACCAATTTGTTGATTTTCACTATTATCTCCTGTGCTACTGGTATCCTACTCAGGAAGATTTTACTGGTACTTCTAACTTCACATGTATCTTCAATGTTTTTTTTCTAACAAAATTTCTGGTCTTTGTTTTTTCTTTAAACAGGATCTCACTGTGTGGTCCAGACTTCTACCAATAGCAGATCAGACTGTTCTGAGAAGCAGTGCTGTATGGCCAAAAACAACAACAGAGAACCATTTCACATGTGATGTGCTGTGCATCCATGTAGCTCACTACTAAAATACTCACGGTACAACAAAAGAATAAATGCACAGGCAGGTTTTTGTTTTTTAAAGCAATGTACACTATCAGAAAAGGTACACAACATTTTTTTAAAAGGTGTTGTTACCTACACAGGCATGAGCCCCTGGAAGAGTGAGCAGAATTCAACAGTATGAAATCTGTCAGCCTTCTCTTTGTATAAAGCAGAGACCCTTGTAACAGGCAAGAGAGTCAAGAGAGGTACCAGTTACTAAAGAGAACAAACATAATGCCCAGTATGGCACACATGGTATTTATTAAGTGTGAGGGGTTTGGGTACATCTACTTTGAGTTTTGTTACAATTCAGTCTTCCTAGGGAATGATGACCCATCAAGAATTACTTCCAGGAAAAGTGAATGAGGTGGTGGAATGCATGAGAAAACAAGCAGGATTCATGATTCTAGTTTGTTTTAAAAAAAAAAAAACAGACTTTTGTAAAAGATCAGTCAGAAAGAGAATCTTGCTGGAATTCTACCTGGGCACTGGGCTTACTCAGGGGTTAAAAGAGGGCAATGTCCATCTAGAATGAAACACTTGATCAAAGACCAGAACTCCACACTTACCTCACTGTAGGGGCAGGCCCTGACTCCTTCTGCCCCACCATCCCTAAGAGAGGCTTCCCAGCCTGCAAGGGAAGAAGGACAGGTAATCCTCCATGTGCCAACACATCAGGACACAGTCGATGCAACCTGTTACTCAGTCACAACTCAGAGCACCATCCGAACTCACCAGATGATGTAAATATTATCAATCTCCTTCCACTGACAGCACTTCAGGGGAATCTATGAGGTAGCTGTGTTTCACTGGATCTAAGCAAAAGAGAAATACAACCTGCTCTATAAGGTACAAGAAACTATTTATAATGCCTTAGAAGTGATAGGCATTGGAATCTGACTTTTAGAGGGCTGTCTACAACATCATCATATTCTGAACCCCCAATACAGTACTAAGGAACCTAAGACACCTTAGGAAGGAGGGCTACATAGGAAGTTGAGCCTCGAAGCAATGGCTATTTCTCTTCTATCACATGATTTCAGTATAACTCTTTTTAACCCAGTCAGCAGCCAGACACTCATTTAGTAACTCAAATCCAAGTGTCCTTGAAAGATAATGGAGCCACAAAGGAATGTGATCAATGATCTACAGTGTGCCTAAGGAGAGTCACAAGGAGAGAAAACTTTCTCTCAGGCTTTCATAGAGAGCAAACTTGTCAAGCAATGGCCGTGACTCATCCACATGGCTGACACTGACAAAGGATCTACAAAGTACAGGGTTACAGGATAAACCCTGAGGGGACTTGACTGACCTCATTGGATACAAAAGTTACATTTCTTGTTACACAGGTCTTGCTTTATCTCGGTCTTAACCGTCCAGCAGAAAAGTATAAAAACGAGGTATATAAAATAAAGCCATTAATAAGAGGCTGAGCTATAAATGGTTCTAGTTAACTTCTTCGGATAACCCACTACAATCGTGGACTGTGTTGTATTGTTTCACTGAATTCAAGCACCTATAATAATTGAATGACAATGGAATACCCATCTCTGACTAAAAAGGAGGGGGGCATACAAATGAAGGACCATTCTGTGTTTGTATAAACAGTACAGTTAGGATAAATATACAGTACTTCCACATAATTCTATGAGAAGAAAGATTTGCACTAATAGTGTTTGGAGTGGATATCTTGTCTGCTTCTTGTACTATGGATAACCACTAGGAAGATAACAATGTAAAAAGTATTAATTATTGAAACTGTACTATAATTCAGCTTTTAAAAAAAAAGGATAGGTGTACAGCTACATTCTCTTAATCCATTGAATAGAGGCATCTGCTCTAATAGTGTTTGTAAATAGAATATCATGTATGCACCTTGTACAACAGAAAACTACTATGAAAAAAATATGCAATGTATTTATTATTGAATCTGTTCTACTAATTTGATTTGGAACTGGATCGTTGCTATTTGTTCTTCAACAAAATTATGGAGGAAAAACAAAGTGTCCTAGAAAAGCAAGAACTTGAGGATTGGACAATGAGGAGAGGACAAGGAGAAAAGCTGAGAAACATGACAGGGGCAAAACCACTCCTTTATATGCACTAGATGGGTAAGACAATGACCTTGAGAAACATCAGCAGATTTTAGAAACTAGCAGTTAATTGGCAGGATTCTCACCCCAACTGATACCTGTGATGATACCTGTGAATCAAGCAACTGCACTGAATTTAGCAAACTGTAACAGAAGGGTCAAGCTTGGAATGCCTGTCACTCTGGTCTTCTAAATATGTACTTTTTGTCATGACACACCAACTACTACTATTTGTCTTTCAAATGAATTTTTTTAAAGGGTAATAAATGAAAAATAAGACACACAAAAAAAGTCACAGGACAGTCATCCTACAGTGCTGTATATGGATAGATTTCTAAATATCTATGTAAATATATGTAAGTGTTAATTCCTTTTTTAAATTTTTTTATTCATATTCTGTAAGGACTTAGAATTTAATATCTCAATACTTGATGGAAAATACTGTTCCATGTTATGCCTATGATGTCTGATATTTAGATAGTGTGGGTAAACCGAACTGCATATGTTGCAGGGTAATAATAAGCTTCTCTTCTGGAGGGTTAACAACGTAAGTTTGCAAATCAAAAATTGGAGAAAAGGAAAGGCTGTAAGGTCAGTCAACATTTTGGCCCTAGCCTTTCAAGGTCACTGAAGACTGAGGACATAGGAGAACCTGTACTGTAACATCATCTAACTCAGTTGTACCCCAAATTTTCTGATCAAGGAGATTATGGAACCACAGAGGAATGGGATCGATGATGTACAGTATACCTCAGGAAAGTCACATGGAAAGAAAGGCTTCTACAGAGAGTGAATTGGTCAAGAAATTGCAGTGACTCATCCACATGGCTGAGACTGACAAAGGATCTACAAAGTGCGGTACAGGGTTACAGGATAAACCCTGAGGGTACCTGACTGACCTTATCTGATACAAAAGTTACATTTCTTGTTATGTAGGTCTCGCTTTATCTTGGTCTTAACCATCCAGCAGAAAAGTATAAAAACAAGGTATATAAAGTAAAGCCATATTAATATACTGAGCTGTGAAGGGCTCATGTCAACAACTTCTGCGGATGACCCACTACTATTGTGGACTGCTGAACTCTGTTGGATTGTTTTGCTGAAATCATGCACCTATAGTATTTAGATGCCAATTATCTCTGACAGGATTAAACAAAAAAAGAGGATACAAAAGAAGGACCTTTTTGTATTTGTATATACAAAATAGTTAGGATAGATATACAGCTACTTTCGCTTAACTCAATGAGAAGATTTGTACTAACAGTGCTTGGACAGGATATCCTGTTTGCTTCTTGTTTTATGGATAGCCACTAAGAAGATAACAATGTACAATGTATTTATTTAATAAATAAATAATTTTTTTTTAAAGTGTTCAGATACCATTTACTGTCCAGAGATGCTGAAATGCCAAGTGTAGCCCATAATGAGTGAAGGGAAGATAATTCCAGGTACTTGTTTGAATTCATCTGTTCTAGGAAACTTTATAAAGAGAAAATAAAGTAAAAGCTGAAAGTTTTCCAGTGGTGAAAAACATTTTCTTCTAAGATAAAATGGTCTGTAGAGTCACATCTTCATGTAGAGGCTGGCCAGCAAGACCTGGTAGAAGCATTTACTCCCAAGAAGCAGATGGGACACACACACACATCCACCTAGCAGTGCCGCATGACCAGGTTCACAGTTCTCACACTGTGAAAATCCATATGGCTTATCAGGCCCACATACATGCTATTCTTCTTCTTTGTCTGTTAGGAAATCAAGACTAAGAAAGATTGACGCTATCTCATTAGGGTGGAAACAGGATTAGATATCAACTTTCCCAAATCCTTGTCCACTGGTTTTTTCCCACAACACAAAATCACTTCTTGGAAATAACAAACCATAGCTCTCCACTGAGCAAAGTTTCCCTATCACATGTCTGGTCCCAATCACAAATTCATTGGCCTTAGAGCTTTAGTCTAACTATCAGGCCTTATGATTCCAAGATGGAAAAGAAACTCTACATAACACCTTTTCTTTATTCTGGGGACAAAGCCACTGAGTCCTATAGTCAGAGTACTAAGAAAATTTCTTACGGCAGAAATCTGATTTCTCTACAGAAAAGAAAGTACTCCTAGTCAATGACTCAGCCCTCTGTTCCCCACTCATGCCAAACGTTTAACTTCAGCAAAAACCAGGTTAGTCCAATGCCACAATCTGGAATAACCACTGAGGTTTAAGAGCATACTTTTAATGAAACATGAGCAATAACAATAAAATCATAGGACTATTCTTGGACTCCCATCCAAGATAATAAAGCTTCATTCAAGATACTAAAGGGACTATGTCTCCTCATTATCCACGTGGCTTTCTTTTAATCCTATGCCTTTGTCTCATTTTGCCCAAGAAGACGCTGGCCTAAAACATCTCACCAGCACATTCCAACATCTGGCAGAATAACCTTAGGCTAGGAGGAGAGGGCATTTTGCAAGAAACCTCTGTGCAAAAGCAGAGGTTTGAAATGACCTTGTGCACCAGGGACTGAACTCAAAAAGCAGTACACAGCTTCAAACAAGTGCTGTTTTCTTTGTTGTAGGTTCAGAGGAACCCAGAAGCAGCAAGACCCTGCAGCCCCAGGGCCCACTGCTCTCTCCTCTCTGTGAAGCCTCTCTGACATCGGAAGAGTTTATTTCAATGTGCACTATCAATTTCTTCATTTTACAAGTCATGAATGGGTTCTCTACCTAGCTGTAAGCAAGTGAGCAATACTTGTGGCTCTTTTTAATCTGGTATCCCTTGCACCTAACAAAAGGATGTCCAGCACATAAGGTCTTCTCCAACTCTGCCAGTGTCCTGAGGCTAGAGATCAGGGCAACTGGGGGAAATGCCACAGGGAACTGTCTACTTTGCTGAGCCCCAAAGTCAAAGGCACAAAGAGCAATGGCATGCACATACTAGCTTACCTCTCTAAGAAATAGGACAGGCATTTCCAGGGAAGCTCTGTGAGAAATGCCTTCAACCTTACCAAACCAGAGGACTTCACAGCTAAGCTCCTCCTCCTGGCTGGTTTGTTTCTACTTCATTTGTGCTATACCCTCAATCAAGTTATACTAAGATTCAAGGTTGACCTCTGGGGTAAGGACAATGAAATGTAAATTATAAAAGCTCATCAACAGATAAGTGCCATGAGAAACCTTCTTTTCCCCAAAACAATTGCACTGGAATGGACACAGTTCAGTTCCTCAAGGAGATGCATTCCTGAGGAACTGCAGAGACCTTGAAAATTATCACACCCTGGAGAATAGGAGCCACATAAGCAATGTCTGCCATGGAGCTTCTGAAAAATAAGGCTAAAAAACAGTACGTTTAAAGCTAGCCAAAGGAATTCAAAATAACAAAGGGATTCACCGTCCTGTTAGTACTCACAGAAAAACAAATCAAAAGAGGGGAAGAAATGTTTGAAAATGGGTCATCAAATAAGGAAGAAATATCTATTCTAGGTTTAAGGTGTTTATCTCAAAGTGGGAGGAACCAAGCAGCATTATATATATATATATATATATATATATATATATATATATATATATTCAATTGGTTATTAACTAATGCAATTCTGTTCTAGCTGAGCAGTATCCTAGCATTCCCTAGAAACCTTATTTTTAAAAGCTGAGGAAAACATACTGCCTAAAAGCTACCTTCACATACCAAGCTCTATGCTCTTTTAAATTTGACTCATATGCACAGCGGTATTTAAGATTTTTTTTTTCCTTTTTCCTAAGACTGAGGAAATATCCACTTCAAAGTCACTATCAAGATCTTCTTACCACTGAATAACAGTAACATAGAACATACTGTTATGGTTTGTACCTATATGCCCCCCAAACATCATGCAGTCATTGATGGGGCTTTTTCAGAGGTGGCTGGATCCGGAGTGCTGTGATGGTGGGGTTGCTTCAAGGTGCAAAACTGGCTCAAGGACTTTAGGATTAAGGGTGTGACTGCTACTGCAGTACCCTGGATAAAACACAAGGGAGAGAAAGAGCTGTGGTCATCCTTCCATGTTTTGCTACCTTCTATCCACCATGAGCTGTTCCTGCTCTATGATGCCCCTCTTACCTGCACCCTGCCTCAACCCACCTGATTAAGAACTGAAACTTCCACAAATTGTGACCTAAATAAATAGAACTTTCCTCCCTTAACCTTGGGTATCATGTATTTTTTCTCAACAATGAGAAAAGTAACTAAGACAGACATCCAGTAAAGGCAATCTGTACTCTGGCCTCAACAGTATGACTTAGTTTTCTAGAGGAAATATTTTCAAGAACCTTCAAACAAAACTACGTTGGTTCTAATCCCAGCTCACCTCTATTAACATGGATGGTCTTTGGCAACTCAATGAAATGTAATTTTTTCAACAGTAAAACTGGAGGGCAGGCATGGTGGTGCCAGCCTATAATCCTAGCACTTGGGAGGCTAAGAAAGGAGGATCATTGCTAGTTCAAGACCAGTCTGGGCTAAAAAGTGACCTCAATACCAGCCTGAACTGCACAACAAGACCCTGTCTCAAAAAGTAACCCCCCCACCACCACAGGGAAAAAAAAAAAGTAAGGCTGGAATATGAGCCCTCTATCTCCCAGAACTGTTATGAGGATTAACTCATATCTAGCACATGAACAGGGCTCTACTTTTAAATCATCACCATCATCACCATCATCTTCATCATCATCTTCATCATTTTAAAGGGTTAAGAAAAAAAGTCTTTTACTTTCATAATTTTTTCAGGAGCAAGTACAATTTGCAGAAGTAGTATAAATGTTGGTCTGTTCCAAGGTAGTGACACTTTTTTTCATTACAATTCTTCAAATTACAGAACAGGAAGGCTTGACAACTCTCATTACAACAACCAGAAATTTGATGTGCTAACCGGCAGGCTCAAGGTCACCAAGATCATATGTTGTACCAGGAAAAGAACAGGGATCTCCCACCACCCGGTACAGTGCTCTTTGGAGGACCATGAAGCTGTTGGACTACAAACATCCAATTGTTAATGAGATTTTTTTTCCTAAATATCAAAAGAAACATTCTTTATAAATCCAAGCACAAGGGCTCTATTATAAAGGGAGAGAAAACAAGCCACAAACTGGAGGAGACTGGATACTCAAATATACTTCTCTGTTTATGTGGTGGCAGAAATAAGAGATTTAGGCTCAACACACGGCTCCATCTCCCCAGCTCTGTGACCTTGAACAACTCAACTAAGCTACAGGTCTTTCTTCCTAGCCAAGTAGATTGTTCTTACTCCACCTAATACATGGAGCATGATCAAACAAATATATTTAAGTCTTGGAAACCTAGAAAATTAGGTACTGATTTGATTTCTTCTCATGCTTGCTACTAACAGACTCATGTATATGAATAGTGAGGAAATAGATTTGTGGGAAATTTATAATAAAACTGCTGACCTTACAACCACCTGATGGACTCTATCGTCTAATGATTAATTCATCCTTTCTTTTAATCCTCCTGTAATTTCAATGTGTGCTAATGTTTAGAAATCTCTAAACTATGATATTCCCCAGACAGTAACAATATCTTCTTCTTCTCTCAATGCCTACACCAGTTCACATTATGGCTCCTCAAGAGTCTCTAGTCTTACTAGACATAGTGAGCACAGGCTTGTAAACCCAGCACTCTGGAGGCTGAGGCAGGAGAATCACTGTGAATTTGAGAATTTGAGGACAGCCTAGGCTACTGAATCAGGTCAAGGCCAACCTGGACTATATAAGGAGACCCTGTCTCAAAAAAATAAAGACTCTATTCCAGTACAACAACCACTAGCCAGATGTAACTATTGAAATTTGAATGAAACAAAACAGAAAGTTAGCTCCCAGCTGTTTACTTCAAGGGTTCAAAAGCCAGATGGGGCTGATGACTGCCTTCCTAAACTGCGCTGATGGGATACACACTCAGGAAGTTCAGCTGGGCAGTACCGCTGTAGCCCATACCTCTCTTAGTTGGGTTGTGCAAACATATAGGAGTTATGTAAGTGTATGCCATCTTGAATTCTTGTTTTAAAGTGAGTACTGTTTCCTGCACACAATGGTCACAGTTGGTACATGTATATACCACACCTTAATTCCAGGTTTCCTCTCCTTTCCCTCCCTTCTTCCTGCCCCATCTCTCAATTCTCACTGCATCTGAGAAAGATCTAATTCCCTATTTTCTATTACCTTTTACTTTGCTCTCTGTTTATAATTTGGATCTCACAGAAAAGAAACAATGGGCTATTTAAACTTACGTGTCTGATTTACTTCACATTATACCACCTAGAGTTCTTTAAGTATTAAAAGTACAGTCTTGTCTCAAATCCAAATCTGCACTGTTCAACACAATAGCCAACAGCCATATGGTATGATAGGAACCTGAAAAAATGATGAAGGAACTCTACTAAATGTCACTGATTTTTTAATTCAAATTTGTAAATCCATTTAATTCAGCCATTAAAAAATTTAAATATGTTTGGAACAAATTTTGTTTAATAATTTGCCTTTCCAACTCAACATTTCATAGTCTCAATTAAGATACATATTTCCTGTGAAAATTCAGCCACAGATTTAGATATGCTTTACGAATAAAACACATACTAGATTTAAAACATGTTTTTAAAAATCTCATTAGTAAATTTTATTATTGCACATGTAAATGACAATGTTTAGTGTATGGGTTGAGGAAAATTTATTATGGAAAGGGGCCACAGATACAGTGCAATGGCACAGCACCTGCCTAGCAAGTGCAAGGTCCTGAGTTCAATTCCCTATATTCCCTCAAAAGGAAAAAAGAAAAAAATGTATTAACATTTACCTTTTAATGTGGTACTGAGAAACTTAAAAGTTATCTGGTCTACATATATTTCTGATACACAACTCTGGTCTAGATGATCATTCTTTGAAGTCTCAAGATGTTCTCCTATTCTACACAGAAGACAATAATGGGCAAGAAAGATAACTACACAGTACTGACTCAATTTAACTCAACTGTGGGCCAAAACAACTTCACTTCCCAAGTTTTGAGAATTTGGGGGAATTTTAATCTTCCTTTATGGCAGGTTTCCATAAAGGAAGTCTGCAGCAAGAACCTAAGTAGTGACTTACACTGTCTTTTATTTTATTTCATCCAGTGAGGCATTGCCCCACATAATGGCCACCAAAAATACTCAAAATGTTTTCAATCAAAAAGGACATTAATGCCGGGCGTGGTGGCGCACGCCTGTAATCCCAGCACTCGGGAGGCTGAGGCAGGAGGATTGGTATGAGTTCGAGACCAGCCTGAGCTACAAAGTGAGCTTAAGGCCAGCCTGAACTGCATAGTGAGACCCTGTCTCAAAAAGACAAAAAAAAAAAAAAAAAGGACATTAATTATCAATATTTCAACTTAGTGCCATGTGCGTGGAACATGTGCCCTTTTATTGGTGTGGTCCCAGTTTAAATTATTTCAATCAGATATCAAAGAAACTCTACTAGCTACACATAGCAAGACTAATAAGTACTCAAATTAGCCATCTGGGAGGGGGAAACTACTAAATTTTCACAGCTTAAATTCTTTGTATTTAATAAGCACATACATAACTCACTTAAATTGATCAATGATTGTTATTAATACCCCACATAATAGCCCTTCTTTCAAAAGAAAATATGAATAAAATATGTCTGTGTTTAGTAACTAGAAAAACAAAAGGAAATTTAGGTGATTTCCAACTTCAGTGTATCAATACTATGACAGCTTCTAGCTCATGAACATATCTGTTACTTTTTTAATATCTCTTTTTTGGGCCTAGATTAAATTTCCTTGTTTGCAACAGGTAGGACCCTCTTATATTAAAGCTCTCTCAGTAAAAATAAATGTTCACTTCTACACGAAGGTAATAGAAAAGGCAATGAAAAGTACAAAATTGAAAACAGCACATGCTTAATAAATCCTTTTCTAAAACTGTTATGCTATAAAATACAAAAAACATGAGAAGGCAAAAATAAATTTAGTAAAATAAATCAAATCATTTGGGTTTACTCTCTCAAGAGGATGTAGAAAATAATATAAATAACAAAGACTCCATTGCACTCTTAACAAAAGCAGAAATCGAAATCATGGCATATTCATGAAAGGCCTCATTCCAAACATGCTTGGTTCAGTGGGAATTCAGATTTGTGGCTATTCTCTGCATTCCAGTCACCAAGAACTAGTGACCAAAATGGATACTGAAAGCACAGGGCTCCTTCTGCATTTGCCAAGAATCAACCATCTTTTTTTTAAATCTGTCCTACAACTCAATTCCTACTCTTGATATTTCGCATTAGCTTCTTGAAACACAGAAAAGATGAACAAAACAGTAAGTCTAGAGGCATGCTGATTTTGCCATCATGAGAGATTATCAGCTTTTCGTTCACTTCTGAACTTTTTATAACACAACAACTGGCTCCAAGAAAATGGTTGTTTGTTGCCCTTTACGAAATGCTTCCTTCAATAGACTCTTTCTGTAGATTAAAATTCCGCTTCACAAAACTGATAGTAATTTCCCAAAAACCACCTCCAATAATATAGAATTTGCCTGTCACTATGAAAAGACAGATGTATTATTCTCCTGCAAGAACTCATAACACAGTGTTGCATGTGGGACATCTACAACAGTGTCACCATGGAGTCTGATTGAGGACCGAACTTCTTGACTCCATCCCAGACCTTGCAACCAATGTCTCTGTGGGAGAATCCTAAGACCCTATCATCGTATAACAGTATTTAAGGATGGCTAATCAAATCGGAAGATCAAGTGTAAACAAACAAAAGTTAAACAGTAGCACAGTGGTGCCTCAATTCACAGATGCTTGTTTGCAAACAAATTTTATTCACAGAGAAGCATTTGGTAAAATTTTGTTTTTGTTTGCAAACCCTGCAACAGGTGACAAAAACGAAGGCTGCCATCTTTCCCATACAAATACAAAATGGCCATCATCCTCAAAAATCATAGAACAAATTAAGTTCATAAACCAAGTATTAGATAATTATGATCAATTCCAAATGCTTAATAGAAATGCATTAAAATGTCAGAAAATCATAGTGCAGAAGTAAGGGCAGACGGTGTTCCCTTTTCAATATCTCTTTTTTGGGCCTAGATTAAATTTCTTTGTTTGCAACAGGTAGGACCCTATTATATTAAAGCTCTCTCAGTAAAAATAAATGTTCACTTCTACACGAAGGTAATAGAAAAGGCAATGAAAAGTACAAAATTGAAAACAGCACATGCTTAATAAATCCTTTCCTAAATGCTATAAAATACAAAAATCCAAAAACTCCTGGGCAGTCAGGGATCTGCAGAATATGACAAATGAAGTTAGTGGCCAATATACACATCCAACTACAACACAGTGATTCTGTTCAGAACTAGCATGAGAAGAGGCAACTAAGGACCTCCTTAAGAGATAACTCTAAGACTACTTTTGAAGTCATGGCACTACCCAGCAATTGAAAGCATGTTATGAAAGTCTGAAGAAAAATTAAGAAGCCTTCCATCTAGTTTAGAAGGAAACAGAAGGGACCAAGCAGAATTATCTTATTCTAATAGGCAGAATAATATATCTCAAAAATGCTCACCTCCTTAATGCCCAGAACCTGTGAATATGTTGCCTTAGATGAAAATGAAGGACCTTAAGATGGGGAGATTATCTTGTATTATCTGGTTATGCCTAACAGAATTACCAGTCTTCTCAAGTGGTAAACCTTTCAGGTATATGGCCAGAGAACAGGGAGAAGTAGCATAAAAAGCATTTTGGAGGAAGGAGGCTACAAGCCATGGAATATCAGCAAAAGAAAAGGAGTACATCTTCTGATCCTTTCTTCTTACCAAAGCTACTATATCTGCTGCTCTCAGATTCTTTCCCCACGCCAAATATTTAGAGAGTACTCTGTTGAGCTGAACAGAGAATACCAACTTTATGTACTCTCACTTGCTTTTAGAAATTTAAAGTCACAACTAAGAATAAGGTGCTCTTATGCACAGTCTAGTTAAGTCCACAGTCAACTACCATCACATTTACAGATACAAGGGACCAAGCCCCACCCCCAGGTGCACTGAGCTGGCCACAGAGACTGGGCATGGTGGCATACATCTGTAATCCCAGTGCTAAGACTGAAAACAGGAGGATATCCATGAGTGAGAGCTGTGTAGTGAGACCCTATACCAAATACAGAGAGAGAGAGGGGGAAAGAGGAGGGGGGGAGAGAGAGAGAGAGAAAGTGTTAAGTTTACAGACTTAGGCACATCTGTCTCAAAAATGTGAGAAATTTTACAAACCCATATTGCTTCAATTATAATGATTAAAAACTGTGTGTGCCATCCCATTATGTTTCTAGTAGAAGTGTTTTGTTTCCATTTTCATTCTCCTAGATCTAACATGGCCTTTTTCTACCTTCATCTGAGCTCTCCAAATTCCTCATCCAACTTTGGCAGCATCTTTACTTCTTGTTCATTTCAGATACTCACTAGACTCTTAAAAGCCAACTCCATTCTTTAACACTAAAAGCTGCACATTACCATAACTAAATATGGTGCCATCTATACAGTGCCACTCATAACTACTTTAATAATGAACTTCCACTGAATGATACGTTTCTATTAGCAAAGGATCTCAAAGTATACTACTTCTCTTTAAATCAGCAATAACAAAGAAGAGCAAAAGGCATCAAACAAAACATCACACCTTCAGATGTAAGAAGCCACTGACTTTAGTTTACAGATCAGGATGAAATTCAGCATTCTACTGCTTTCCTTGATTTGGACTCACTGCGCTGAACATGTAAGCCAAGAGAACAGGGCACAAATGTATTTGATCTCTTGAAACCTCATTTGCCAAATCCATGAGTCTAAAAATTATATAAACCAAGTCTTCCTTTCCATTTTTCCTTCACAGGTCAGGTAGAAAGAAATCTGGTCTAAAAATTTTTCCAAGAGACCTACATTTTTTGGCACACTTAAACAGAAAAGAATAAAATTTCTGACTCTTAAGGTGTCTGCATCAAAATTTTCCCTACTTAGCATTATGTCTGCATTCAATGCATTGATCAGTACACACACTGTTCCAGAGCTTTACGGGGATCAGTAAGTGTTAAAAAGAACAAATTACTGGGCCTCATCCTATGATACTCACATCCTCAAACATGCACTCTCCTCTCTCCTGTACACTTGGGGACCTGTGCCTCACAGGTTGCACTTGTGCTTTCTTTCATTCACTTGTTCTGCTATCCACCCTCTCCCCAATAGGACTTAATCTGATTATATTCTACTTCCTTATTTGTTTTGTCTTCCAGAAGTATTGTTTCCCTTGCCTTTCAATTAGCTAGCTCCCACCTCCACCCCTTTCCCAAGCACTTTTTCTTCTGCTTCCTTTTTTTTTCTTTTTGATAACCAAGGTTAGGTTTCTCCGGCCCACCTTCTCCTTGACCATTCTTCTCATCCTTTCATACAAAAGTAGAGCTGCTTTAGGCTCCTGAGCTGTGGTATGAAGAGCAAGCCTCTAAGCCTCGGAAGCCAGATTTGAATAAGACAGATCCTTCCCTGTACAACAGTCCTTCCACCCTCTAATGACTGCCACAAAGGCCCAGGGACTCTCAGTCTTCAGTTCAAAAGATAGGGCTTTCCTGCCCTCAGAGCAAACATCACAGGCAAGCTCCTCCTCAGAACAGGGCTCTGGGGCTGGGGAGATGATGACTCAGTACAGTAAGTGCTTCCCTGGCAAGTGCAAGGGCCTGAGTTCAAAACCCAGTTTTGAAAAAAAAAAAAAAAAAAAAAGACAGGGCTCTGCCGGGGATGCTATCAGAGTGAGGACAGCAGCAGAGTCCTTCCACCTGAGGCCTCTTCCCCTACTCTAGTACTTTCTCTGACCAATTCAGTGGCATTAATATCCATTGTAGGCCATTCTCCTGAGGCAGGGAAAGGCCCCAAGAACTCAGTTAGGAATTTGAGCTTTAAGAGGAGCCCTGAGCGCATACTCTCTGTCTCTGTGTATCTGTGTGTGTGTGTGTGTGTGTGTGTGTGTGTGTGTGTGTGTGTGTGTGTGTGTGTGTGTGTGTGTGTGTGTGTGTGTGTGTGTCTGTCTGTCTGTCTGTCTCTCTCTCTCTCTCTCTCTCTCTCTCTCTCTCTCTCTCTCTCTCACACACACACACACACACACACACACCCCTTATGACACTTTCCCATAGAGCCAGAAGTGGGGGGTGGGGGGCAGTACATATGCAAAAAGCTCCTGAGGTGAAAGAGGAGCTTTTCCTCTGCCATTTGCACCCTACTGCACCTGTGATCCTGCAGGATTTTCACAGCTCTTTCTCAAGTGAAACATTACACCCATCTAGGAGAGATATTTTCAACTTCATGTGGGAGGATTTTCACCTTAGCATCTCCAAGTCATGAGGCAATGGTCATGAATTCGATAAAGATTTTTAAAGGATTAAGAGAGTAGGCCACACTAGTCACCTTTCATTATTTTATTGCTCACTGCAACTACAAAGAAATAAAACAAACTTCATTTTGTCTACACTTGAGCTATTTAAATATTCAAACAAGTTTTTCACGTCACTATCCTCATTTTTCATGTTTTTGAAACCACGTTTTCAGCTGCTTGAGAGCATACCTTGAGGATGCCTTCAGTAAGTTTCATTTAGGCCCTAAAGTTTTATTTTTGATTACATGGAATCTCCCTGTCTGTTTCTACTCATGATGGTTCTACCCTGAGACCACACGCAGGGGCAGACAGGGATCTATTCCAGTCTGCAACTCTTAACAGCTCAGGTGTAACCTTCCCTAATCCTACCTCACCCACTCCTATGCAAGAAAGCTGCCAGCCATCAGCAAAACTAGGAGTTGAATTTTAACTCCTTTTAACTTCCTAGAACAAAGAGTCTAACAAGCAGTCCACCAGCCAGAAGGCTGGGCAGCAGGGGAGGAAAGCACAAAACAAGCATCTGCACTCAACAAATTGGCTCATCTGTCCTCAAAGAGTAAGGGCTGAGCATCCTGCACTCCTGCACATAGCATTTTCGATGTGCAATAATTCACATGTCTACAAAGGTGTATGGTTCCTAACCAAGCAATCTGCTCATCATGAGCCAGCCTTAGGATCCACTCCTGACCTTTTTTTCAGCCACACTTTCTTTCTAGGCCACACCACAATAAGGCTGAAGTCTGATTTATACTTCAACTGAGAAGCTAAAGAACCAAACCCTGGTGCTTCCACAATATAAGATTAACCGCACTTACTACTCACTGGACACAACTTCCTCCCCATCTGGCCCTGGGCAAAGGGATGGCAGAAAGCCATGAGAACATGTGCCCTCCTCTGCAGTAGGGAGCTGCTGTCCCCCTTACATGAGACAGATAAAATGTATTCCTTAAGACCTGTGGGAATCATCTGGGGCAGTCACATTTGTCCCATAACAAAAGAATTTCTGAAAAAGAGGCTGAGGTCCTGACTACCCACAATCCACTGTGGCTTGAGTGGTTCCTGCTCACAAAGTAGGGTGGCACCTCCTCAAGGCCTGGCCAAATTTGTGTCAACAAAAGACACAGGCAAACATTCACTCACTATTCTAAATTGCTACCAAAGAACAGGAGGGGCACAACAGGCATAGAGGCTTCCTTCAGCACAACTTGCCATAGAAGTCACCCTCCTCAAAATCCAATTCCCACCATTCAGAGGACTGTACAGAATTTGCCATACAAGTCATGTGGCTGTTTTTCAGGAACAGGGAAAGAAAAAAGGATTCTAATGGCTCAACTCACCAAAGCAACAAATTTACTCAGTTTGGAGTGAAAAGAGAAACAGGAAACCATACAAGTAGGCCAGAGTGACCATGGGCATTGTCATGACATCCAAAACTGCATGGGAAAACAAACCAATAGCTGCACAGATGAAGAACAGGGCCAAGGAGCCCACTGGCTAAGTCAGGGGCCATCTGGGATTTGAGATGACCCATTTCCTGTCTTTTCTGTATCTGTGGCCCATTCTCTACCATTCCAATCTGCTCCACACAGGCCTGGGCTGTCAATAATATGAGGATGCATTCTGCTCACAGTTCAAAATTTGGGCTGTGGAGAGAACTGTTCAATGTTGGAACAGTATGAAAATTATCCAAACAAAATAGAAGGGCAAAACATCAGGCAGTACCTTAAGAACACATGGGAAGATGCCACCTTTTAGCAGTTGAATGATCCCAGTTTTCACTTTTTTAAAGCTCTGTAACATTTCGTTCAGCAAAAGCTTACTCCAAGAATACAAAGCAGAATGAAAGCAGAGCTGCTCCAATTCCACCAGGACAGGAAAGAGGTATAATCTGGAGGCCATGTGGCTAATAATTCTGAAGGATATAGTCAAAGGACAAGCGCCTATGGACAACAGGGTGGCAATGAGATTTTGAGAGCTCAATGAAGTGGGACAGGTAGAGTCAGATGAGCAGCAAGAGACATGAGCTGACTTCAGAAGGGAGCAGAAGGTGGTGGCAGCTTTCAGCCTGCAGTCCAGCAGCTCCTGTGTGTACATGATGGGAGCATTATGGATAATGCAACTGACCAATCATTTTCTTCCTTTTTTTATTTTTTATGTATTTGTACAGGGTCCACATGGTTTCACTACATAGAATAGTCTCATAGTGATCTTCCTGTTTTCAGCCTCCCAAGTTCTGGGACTATAGGCAGGCACCATCACGCCCAGTCTCAATTAGAATTCAGTGGCCCCAGGGGTAGGGCCAGCACAGCACATGGTTTAAGGATAAAAAACTAGTCCATGTGTTCTGACTAGGCAGGCGCCTTAGTCCACTGAGCTAACTGGCCAGCCTTGACCAACCATTTTCTAATAGAAGAATATTTAGAGAATGATTTGTGAATAATTAGTAAAAGCAAAACAAAATCTTTTAATTTGAATCATTAAACCTAACACCGAAGTATTTTTATTGCACTGTATGAAATGCTTGTGTTACCTTAAAGTACTATTATGTTGACACTCACAAGTAGACATTAAACTGTGTGATTGCCTTAATATATTACTCAAAGCAAAATTATGTTCATATTTTAATTTCTTTATGGGCTGGAGAGATAGCGCGGCGGTCTAAGAATCTGCCCAGCAAGTGCAAGCAACCAGGTTTGATCCCCAGTACTGCATGTTATTCAGGACAGGGCCCCAGGTTTGATGGTATGTGCCTGTAATCCCAGCCCCGGAGAGGCTGAGAGAGGAGGATCACTGCACTATGCAGTCCAAGCTGCATAGTGAGACCCTGTACCAAGAAATTAAATGAATAAATAAGCAGCTTTTCTTCTATCTTCTGTAACTAACAAAGAAAAATCATGGTTTATAAGCAAGGTCTGATGAATACAGATAGGTTTTATGTTTCTGGTTATAAAATGTGTATGATTTTCCACCACGTATTTGTGAGTCTTTTTTCATGAAGAATAGTCAAAGCAGTTTTTGTTCTTTACATACTTGGTGACTGAAACTCCTCATCAGGCATTTTCAGAAAGTGAGATGATTTCTCCATGGGTAACTGAGAATTAGCTACAGCAACAGAGGTAGTAGACAAAATAGTTTAATGTGTTCAACTCCAAAATTCCTCTCCAATGATATGGACCTAAAGGTAAATTTCCCTCCTCTTTAGAAGCTAGCAGCAGGTAATTTTAACCCTCTTAGAGAGTTATTCACCAGGAAAACCTTGATTGGCCTTTCCCATTAGGGGGAAGCCCACAGCCCTGCTGTAAAGCTATGGATCTGTGGGCAAGAGGACAAGGAAAAAATTGAGAAACCTTACAAGTTTAATTAATCTTGCAGAAATCCATTTGATAGTACTAAAATTCTGGGGGGAAAAAATCTTACATCATAGAGTCTATGAATGGAGAGAGAAGAAAAAAAAAAAAAAAAACAGTCCCAGGTTCTACACTCTACATGAAACTGCATGTATGAAAGATCATACATTTAGAGGATGATGGTACAATTAAAATTCCTCCTTTCAAAAAAAAGACACTGAAAAATGAAACAAGGGGAATGGGGTGGAGTGGGGGAAAGTCAAGAGAAGAAATGTATTTATACACTGGACATTATTTGTCCTTTTTAACAAGGAGGAAATACAAAAGTTCTGCCAGAAGAGGAACATTGAATATCCACCACCACCACCCCCACTGCCCCTGTCTGGTGAGTTTAGCAGTCTTGGTCTCGACTACTGAGTGCCATCTTGTCTGTGACATCAAAGGCTACATGCAAGGCAGAGGTTGGTCAGGTTTTTCTTCATAAGCCAAATGCCCAGCTTAAAAGCATTAAACAATTCTGTATTACAGAGACTCTTCAAGGGAGGAGATCTTGAGGAACAGAGGAAATCCAGATACACGGGTTTAATCAGTTATCTAGGGAGAGGCTTACAGATCTTATCAAAGAGCACTCTCCAAGGATTTTCTTTTCCCAGAATCTTTCTTCCCTCAGTATGGTCACTGGCCTATTTTTAAATTCACTAGTTTAAAAAGGCACATAATATTTTTTAAAAGAATCACAGAATCTTAGGCATAGGTGTTCAGCAAATACTTTGAACTATCTCAGTTCCTTTTATACCATACTGACAATCCAAAAAAGAAGAAAATTCCAAGCATTTTAATCTATATTTAGCCTGTCCAAGATCAGACAGAGAAAAAAATGTTAGGAGCAATCTCCTTAGTCTTTATCAGTTTGAACTAAGAGTAATCTAAAGCTAATCTTTTAAGTGGGGGAGGTAGCTCAGTGGTATTAGTACCTGTTTGGCAAGTGTAAGGTCCTGAGTTCGATCTCCAATCCAAGATTAAAAAACAACAACCAAAAAAAATAGAGATAATAAACCTAACCTTTAAAACCACTTAGAGATTTTTGTTATTGTTGTTACTTCTGCATTACTACAATTGCATTGAAGAGCCAAATTCTTTAGCCCGGGAGATAGCTCAGTGATCTAAGCACCTGCTTGGCAAGCCCAAAGACCTGGGTTCAATCCCTGGTACTGCGTTGAGGGCTGGCCTGACCAAGCCAGCTACTGAGTCTGGATGTGGTGTCTCACACTTCTAATTCCAGCACAGGAGGCTAAAACAAGGAGGATCACATGAGTCTGAGCTGCACAGGGAGACCCTGTGCCAAATACATAAATTAAAAAAAGTTATAGACTCCATGTCCTTTAAGCACACGTGTATAAGCTTTATACACACTACCAGAATCAATCCCATAAAAGGAAACTATAAACCAAAACATCCAAAAATTTAAAATCAAGTCATAAATACTTCTAGGCATCAGAACTTCTAGAACAAATATCAAATGCAAAATAGCCCCTTTGCCATTGTTTATTTGTGCAGGCCCCAAATACTGTGAGGTGCAAGAACCTTTGTTACTTAAATATTTCCTTAAACACTTCCCTCACTGATACAATCATGTATGTTTCAATGAATTTAATGGGCTTGGGGTAAAAAAATAATAAAGTCTGCAAATATGAGTACAATCTGCAAGCATGGAGCAATGTTTTCTATACTGATAAAGGAGGCACTTATGACAAGCTACGGGTCAGTTATACAAGCCAAAGAGACTGGAGTCTTGTCACACTTCTCAAAATTTTTAACTGGATCATCTGTAGTGTCGGGTACTATAAGAACTGTCCCTGACAACACACAGGCAGACATACTTTTTATATACTTAAAACCAAAGTGACACAAGAACAGCTGAGTCTTAAACCATGTGGTCCAACAACAGATGGCAGAGAAAGTTATAAACATTAGAGGGAAAGGAAAAACATATATATGTGAAAGAGCAGATATTGGGAAAGAATCTGCTTACTGCTGTAATATGGCCAGAGGGCAGCAAGGATTGAACCAGTAAAGGTGACAGGGGTAAAAAATGGGATGACAATACTTGATAAAGGGACATCCCAAAGCAGATGATGATAGGTAACCAAACCAAATGGCTATTTCAGAAAAAAGCCTGGGTTATACAGTGTGGGTTGGAATGAGGCCTATTGTTACTTTGTTACCTTTCATATTATTAAGAAAATTTCAAGCACTCAACTTTATTAAAAATATTTTTTATGCAGCCTACAAGAAAAAAAAAATTTTGAAGTCTGAGTTTGCTTTTTTGTTTATCTGTCTGTTTTTAAAATTCTTCCCTTTCAGGGAAAATATCATCACTTATATGAGAGAAATCTAAATTCAGCTATCCAGGAAAGTGAGCTGCCTATCAACTGCTAGTAGGAGTCACTGTCAGCTTCTCTCCTTACTTTCCTCCTTCTATTCAACTGTTAAAAGCTGTGGCTTAGGGTCAGTCCTGGTGGTGCATGCTTATAACCCCAGCACCCTGGAGGCACAGGCAGAAGCATCGCAAGTCTGAACACAGCCTAAGTAATTTAGGAACTTAGCAAGACCCAAAATAAAAATAAAAAGTGTGTGGATGTAACTCAGTGCAAAGGCCCTGGGTTGAGTCCCCAGTACAAAAAAGCCACCTTATCTTTGTTCAAACCAAATAATACCTTGAGACCATCAAAATGTCCATCTGCCGTACTGAGAATATATATTTACATAAAGAGATATCTATTAACTATATGCAGGAGAACCACCACAGATGTATTTCCTCCCACTTAAACACCCCCCCCCACAAAGCACACACACATGAAGTACCTTATATATCAACAGATTCTTTCATAATGAGAGAGCTGTAGCTCATTACGTGTAAGCTATCCTCTTCCATTTACTTTTTTTTTTGGCGGGGGGGTGGGGGCAATCTCAATACATAGCCCAGGCTGGCCTCAAACTCACACCAATCCTCCTGCCCTACCTCCCAAAAGCTGGGATTACAGGTGCTGGTCACCATGCCAGTCTTCTTCCCATTTGCTGTAGACCATTATTTAAATTAAATTCTTTGTCCAGCTTAAATCCCGAGAACAGTGATGGCAAATCTTTCAGATGCTGAGCAATCCGTGGGTTGTGCAACCCACAACCCACTCTTTCATCACAAATGCCAGCACTGTAACTGAACCTGAATACAGTTTAGAAATGGTGACCTCAGGCTAGGAAAATGGCTGGGTGGTACAAGTGCCTGACTGGCAACTGCAACCTCCTGGGTGTGATCCCTGGTACCGCGTACTGTACTGACCAGAAATGGGGCATGGTGGGGCACACCTGTACTCCCAGCACTGGGGAGGCTGAGACAGGAGGATCAAGTCCAAGCTGCAAAGCAAAACCCTGTACTAAAAAATAAAAGAAATGGTGACTTGGTTTGTGTGCTGACATCCAGGGCTCTGAGTGCCTGCTGCAGCACACAGGCAACAGGTGCATCACCACTACCCTAGAGAAAACCAACAAACCCCGCTGGCCCGTGTCAGCTTCAGCAATTCATCTGACAGTGGACAAAAACACTCAATTTCTGTAAAACCATGCTTTTTAAAACTATCACGCAAAAATTTCAGATAGTCCCAGTGTACAGTAATATCAATTCTGTACCTCTAGGTGCCTTTATCAATGATTAACATTTTCCAATCCTTTTCGTCTGCCTTCTTCCACCCTAGTACTTCATTTTCTTTTCTTTTTGTTTTGGTTTTGTGTTTGTTTGTTTGTTTGTTTGTTTGTTTGTTTAAAGAAGGTCTGCAGGGTGTTCAGGTCTCACTACTAGATCAGATGTATAGTGATCCACCTGTTTACAGACTCCCAAGAGCTGGGATTACAGGCACGCGCCACCATGCCTAGTCTCGACTGCCATCTCAGCATGCCCCAGTGGTAGGGCTGGCATGGCAGACCCAGAGATCAAACCTCAGCCCCTGCGTCTGTGCCTGCTTTCACATGCTTTAATCCACTGAACTGTTTGGCCAGCCCTTGTACTTTATCTTCTTAACAGATGACTTCAACTTTTATTGAATGAGGTCTTTATTTTTTAACATTAAAAACTGACTCTTGGCAGGTCATATACCCAAATGCAGTCTTCAAGCATTGTTTTAAGAAACTGAAGGGGGAAATCCAGAGAATCTCAAGCAGCATGTTATTTTATCTGCAAACACTTCAGTGTTTGACTAGCTCTTTTTATAATCAATCACTCATAAGATAGCACTAGATTACCCCAGAAATACTTTCTTCATTTTTAGATGTTCTTTAATGTATTTTAAAGTACTTCATTTGTTTAAAAGGCTATCGGTTAAAATTATTTTAGAAAACTATCCATCTGAGTCCAGTTTTACCAGCAAGGATGCAAAAATCCTTCAATGCCAAATATGAACTTGTCAAAGATGAAATTATTCACACTGTATGCACACCACACATATGGTCTAATTTCTTATAAGGTTACAGAACAAATTAAAGCTGACTTTTGAAAACAAAAGTCTATTCAAGGCTTTAATTTCCTTCCCCACTAGGTCATTGTTTGAGCAACTGTAGCTGTTTAGAAAGTGTCATGAGTCAGCTAAAGATGATCCTATGATGATCTGGAAAAAAGGACACCCATGTGACGAGGGAAACACAAGGAGTAGCTAGTAGACTGCTTGTCAACCAGCTGACCAATTCCCTGGTCAACTGGCTGGTGACATCTCTATCTGTGCTAGTTAGCATGTTAAATACCAGATGGTCTACAGTGGTGGCCATAAAAACAGTATCGTCTGGGAACTTGTTAGACATGTAAATTTCAAGCCTTAACTCAGACCTAAAGAAAGAATCACTAATTTTTGAGAGCAGGAATCTCCATAACCTATGCTTAAACAAGCTCTCCTGATGACTGGCACATGCTGAAGTTTAAGAGCTAGGGCTGGGGAGATGGGTCAGTGGAATAAGTGCTTCCCTGAAGATTAAGAACCACTAGTCCAGAGCTTACTTCTGAACAGTGAATTTCTATCTTAACCCTCTGAGACCCACTGCTGTCTGGCTTCTGCTTCTTCCCAGACCCTGAAGTCTCCATCTTGGTGGAGCCCTCACTGTCTGGCAGATTCTGGTGCAAAGGAGGCTGAGTGAATGCATAATGCACTGCCATAATGTGAACTCAACAGAACGCTTCTCAGTACGGAAATGCACATTCATCACCTCCATGCCAGCAGTACACACGCCTGCTGTTTTTCCACATGAGCCAACTCTCAGCCCCCTGATGATTATCCCAAAGGAGGATCAGCAGTCTCTCTCATCTCTTAGCTTCAGGCATGTGGTGGTGTGTACTCTGAATGTCCTCCAAGGTCTGTATGCCAGTCTGTAGCACTGTTAACAGGTGACAGAACATTTAAAGGGAAGAGCTATTGGAAGAAAGCTACCTCATTGGGAGGATGCTCTTTAAGGGGATATTAGGACCCCAGTTCTTCCAGTCTCTCTGTTGGCTTCCAACATGCCATCAGGTGAGCCATGCTGCACCACGCTCCCACCCAGGGTGTCCTACATCACCTAAGACCAACAAAGCAAATCACACAAAGGCTCTGAAATCATGAACCATAATAAACCTAACCTCCTGTTAAGCTGATTTTCTTGGGTATTTTGTCACACCTCATGTATCAACAACTGCCTCATATGTCTCAAATATGTATGATCGCATCATCATCCTTTTCCTTGGCCCTCAAAAAAAAATCTAATCCTTTTGTGCTGTTTCAGTGAAGGGCACCATCATCCACCTGGTAACCCTTGTAAGCCACATGAGCCTCGCCATTTCCTTTTATCTATTTAATCAGTCATCTATTAGTGTCTCCTGGCCAACCCATTGTCTCTATCCTAATATCATTATCTTTCACTTGAAACAGTCATACAGCCTTCTAGTTCTTTCCCTAGACCCCCATTCACCCACACAGCCATGCATTCCCACTGCAGCCTGAAGGGTCCCCATAAATGAAAGTGTGAATCTCAGATCAGCAGCAGTGGAAGTGTCGGGGAACTTGTTAAAAGAGTTACACATCCTCTGCTTCACCCAAGACCCCCTGAATCACAAACCCTGGGAGGCAAACCCATCAGTTTGTGTTTTAACAAGCCCTTTAGATTTTATGAAGCATAAATAAGGCTTGAGAACTAGTGCTCTAATTAAAAAAAAAAAAAAAAAATCTGCTCACATCACTGCTCACAAAAGCCTTCACTTATGTCACTTTTCCTACCAGAAACTGAGCCAAATTTTAGCACATCATTCAGTTATTGTAGAAATGACTACTCTAAATTGGGAACCCTAAAATGAGAGGAGATTAGAATTTAAACAAACAAATGAACTGATTGAAAGCCATACTATATGTGGAGATATAAGAAAGGTACTGACAAATGAAATAGCTTTATAGAAAGGGATAAAGAGAAAAGTACAGCTCACTAAGGGCTGAAGAACATTTAGAATGACCTGCAGATGAGATAGAAGGTAAAGTATCTAAAAACTTCTTGGTAAATGATATTTTCTTCTCTTCTTTTCTGTGGTTGACAAAATTCTGTTTCTCATCCCTTCAGCCTGTCTCCCTTTGCCAACCAAAAAGTTCTCCACAACACACCTAAATACTTAATTCCCTAGAGGGAAGTGATACTCAGAAGGGCACTGAGTCATAAGAATTTACATTCTCAATACCTGATCTTTTATAAGCCACACACACTTCAAACTGGTTAAGGCCCCTCCATACAGCACTGCTCATCCTCTCTAGGTCCCTCACTTTTTATTAATATTGGTTCAAATTAAACTTTCCCCCAGAAAAACTATCATTACAATCTGGCAAATTCTAACCATTCCAGAGATCCTCTATATTTAAATGTTTGAATATATTCATGTAAATATCAATCACTTGCTACATCATAAAGCTCAAGACTTATAAAGACCTTGTATTTATCCAGTAGTTTAATTTCTTCAAGGACAAAACAGCTTCTGATATCAAATACTTCATTTTCAAAGTACTGTAAGTAGGCTGGATAAATAACAACTGAAGTCAATTTCAACCCTAAAATGCCATTACCTAGAGTCCCATTTAGCATGCACCCTTTACAGTGGTCTATCAATGCTGCTAATACTCCAGAACTCACACTTCTGAGTCAAGGATAGCCTTCCTGGCGTTCTTTGAAAATGATATGGTGAAGGCTGTTTTGATCTCCAACATTTTGTGAGGTAGTATTTTAACCACAACATGTATGTACATAAGATCTAGTTACATTTCAAACTTAAATAAGAATTTGGCAATCTTTCAATAGCATTCTTTTCATTCTCATAAAAATGCACACTCATTTTGGTGTGAAAAAGCTAATGAAAATCTCAGGAGAAAAATAATAATGAATTATCAACTTGCCAATTTTCTCCATGCAGAGCCATAGATAGGAATTTACAGGGGTGTAAAAATGTGTTCTCTATGTGACTCTCTTTTTCTGCTTTTTAACCACCAAATCACTGTTAGAAACCACAGATACACATCAAGGAAGGCTTCTGATAATAATTCATGCCACCACAAGCACTGAATCCTATGAAGACTCCTTCAACTTCATGTTTGAGGAATACCATTTTTACTGTAAACTAAAGCAAAGAACTCCTGATCCAAGCAGTCAAGCATTGATTCCCATGCCCTTATCAGCAATGTGTTTGTCAAGAAGCATAAAGACATGTTAGCATTCATGATCATACTGAAAATCATAATACTTTAGTTTTCGCAAGCATAAATCAAACTTTTTTTCCATGTCTTCCTACAAACAAGCAACTTCACAATTTAGTTAGCAGATTCAATGCCAAATTAATACACAACAGAGACTCAGTTCTTACACTGGTTAAGGAAGGCTGATCCTTAACCTATATCTTTTCTTATTTAACCTTAGATAAGGTTCAGAGTAGAGAAAGTCACGTGCAAGCTCGTTACTTGTTTACTGTGGCTTAGATACTTTTTCCAATTCTACAAATATTACTAAAAATTTAATAATGTTAAGCCCACTCAAAGCATTCACTATTGGCCTGTAACTTACAGAGTTAGCAAAAGAAGCACTAAGAATCATCTTCGTGGCACAGTAGATCGAACTAATTCAAATCAAGACTCCAAAAGTCGCCCAAACTAAATTTGCTCCTCCACTGCAATCACTGAGATAGCATCTTTCAGAATCAGTTTCATTTTCCACAAAGTAGACAAACATGTACTGAGACTTCTGAAACTGTAAACCAAAATAAACCTCTCCTCCTTTACATCATCAGCATTAGGTAGGCACTGTATTTCAGTGCGAAGAAAGTGACAAGACAACTATGGCAGTGGCAGTTTCTTTAGGTCTTTACACACTGGCATACTTCTAGGAAAGTACAGTCAGGTTTGAGTTCCCATACAGCCTTACATACTACAATGCTAGACTGTCACAGCAACTTGGTTCGCACACAATTACCAATGTAGTTAAGCTAGCTACATCTCAAAAAAAAAAAAAAAAAAAGAAAGAAAGAAAAAACACTAACATCTCTATATTGAAAAGGAATAATCTTTAAATCCTTCACTTTTTACTATTTATACAAAATGCCTCTTCATAAGGCCTTTAGCCATTTATATTTGTTCTCCCTGAGGTTCTGCCTAGTATTCATATAAATTCCAGTAAGTATATGAAAAATCACATATGTAATATTATTCAGTATGGCTGAGTGATGCTCAGCCACAGTAGGGAGAAATTTGTCAAACTTGATAACAAATCCTAAGCTCAAGTAATGGAGCAAAAAGCAATGCCAAATATAACCACCGCTGATATATTCACAACTTAAATCCCCAAGATTGCTACACAGCCCATCCCATGTACTCTTTATTTAAACAAGTATGTAAAGAAACTAAGGTGAGGAATGTATAATGTGTGCAGAGATTTGAATAAAGAAACCTAGATCGTATGATTCCAGGGAAACATTAAATATTTGTGATATTTTCTATCAATAAGACTGAAAAATGCTCCAGAGTTGTTGGGGTGCTACAGCCTGGTGGGCATTACTGAGAGTGTATTTGTGGGTACAGAGTGTGCAAAACAAACATTCAGGTGCTGTGTTCAGAAGGGTTGTTCCAGGGATTAGTATCACATTAATGTTAATCCTGCAGCTGGCACAGACAGAGAATTCTCACCCAGGTCCAGACCCAAGCACTCTGAATAAGCAGCTTATGCTTTCCCAAAATGTGGTAAATAATTAAGAGTTGAACTAAGCCTACCTGCCTAACTGCAGTTAGAAACAAAAAACTCAGCCATTTAAAAGCCAACTCCCAGCCCAAGGGAGAAGGTGGGAGGTGGGCTGGCTAATATCCCAGGGCTACACAGTGTTGCAGAGCCCTAGCCCGAGGGAGACCCTGCAGCAACAGCAGCAGCACCCTGCCCTCACCGTGTAGCAACCCCACGTCACAGAGGCAGAAATCAAAGGCAAGCTGGAATCCAAATTATGTCAAATCTAAGGGTGCACTGGAGTTTCTGTGGACCAGATTAAAAGAGATCAGATGTCTAATTCTTATAACATATCTCATTTAGTTCAAAAGGATTAAAGTCTCAAATTCAGTTTTAGCTGCAACTAGAAAGATGAATCCCAAACCTTCAATTTTCAAAGGGCTACCAGATCACACACAATCCTAATGCCTTCCTCCACCCACACCCAACATTTGTAAACTTGGGTTGGGGCTTGATCTCCTGTGGCAATTCACCAGGCCTATTCTCCTGCTATAGAATACAGACTGCACAAAATTTCTGTCTCTGATACTTTCCCATCTCTGCTGCTCTGGGTCAGTGTATTTTGTAAATGACTAGTATGCTAATTACTAAACAACTTCCAATAGTTTGAAGAGCCCTAAAAAATTCAAAGGAGTAATTATAGATAAATTTCCTACTACTCAGTTTTGCCAACTTTCCCTCAATGTCCTTCTGTTTCTACTCAAACTGGGCTTTCTCCTCACATGACATTAATAGTACCGTTTTCCTCTATCATGTTAGTAATAATGCATTGTTTGGCCTTGTATTTGAGATTTTTCAAAGCTGGGGGGGAAAGGGCAGGACACAAATTTTCTTCCGACTACATCAGACTAATTTTCTCCCACTGCTGTCTAGAGTTTTTTCATTAGAGGGGTGGGGACAAGTGTGGGGGAAAGACCAGAAGAAAACAGTAATGAGAAGAAGAGATGCTAAGCCTGCTTTATCTATCATCTTGCGACTACAACTCCTTTGTTTGCATGCTTGTTTGTTTTTGAGACAGGGCTTTGCTAGGTAGTTCCAGCTGGACTTGAATGCACTATACAGTCCATGCTGGACTTGAACTCATGGTGACCCACCTGCCTCAGTCTCCTGAGTGTTGGGATTACAGCCATGTGTGCACCTCCCCAGCCAGTCACAGAAAACAGTCACAGCTCATCTACCATGCAGACAAGTTTTCCCCAAGCATCCCCAAACCATTAGTCTCCTCACTACCCTATTTATCATCACCCTTTTTTCTTTTGTCTTCCTTCAGCCAAGTAGCAAGCCCAAGAGCATCCAACTGCATGGTCAGGCCAATCTTAATATTCTTAAGAGTCAGCTCACTGCCCAAAAGATAAGACTTACGCTTCTCAAGCTAAGCCTGATAGTTAGAAGAGAGAATGGGTTTACTTTCTGGCCCCAGAATAACCACATCGATTTTCTTCATGCCTCTTAAGTGTTTTAGTCTGTAAACAATGATAAACTATGAGTTCTCCCCAAAAAATGATTTGCCACCAATAAGGGTACACCAGTTTCTTAAGACAACCCTCATCCCCTGTTCATTATATTTCAATAGTTGCCAATAAGGCAATTAATCATACAGTAGATAAAGATGCTAATAAAATTATTCTCAAGATTTCATTTCTTGACTCTGCTTGATAGTACATAACTACCTTTTACAGCACTTGCCCTCGAAGAGAAAAAACTTGGGCATGAACTCTTATGATAGACGTTAAGTCTATCATACCATTTATTGAGCCATTTATCTTACCATTTATTGAGCACCAATTAGTAAGATCAAGGAACAGGAGACTGCATATAATTTCAAAATAATATAATCAACACTAATTATAAACTCCTTATTCTAGACCTCATTTAGCGTTCATAGTTTCACTGAGATGGGGTCTGCTGATACACAGTAAAGGCAGAAATTAAACCCAAATCTGCAAGATTCTAACATCCAGAACCTTGCCTATTCTGCTGTGCATCCTGAAAACTTCTCTTAAAACCAGACTTCTGCAAAGGTACCCTACAAATTTTCTCAAATTATCTTACACTTCAGGACTCAGAACTATCAAACAGCACATCCAAGATTGTGTCCATCATCCTTAAGATGTGTTCTAGCCTCAACAAAGACAGCACTGTAAGAGCCTTGCATGCTGTTTAAACCTCAGAAGCAACAACCAAAGACTTGAATTTATTTTTAACAAATAACAACAGGTCTACTTGTAATGGCCTGGAAGTGTATCCTCAGAAGAGATTTGCCTTTTTCCAGACTAAAGGTCATTCAAGGTACAAATTTAGAGCTTTGGACAGCCATCTACTGATGCATCTGGAAACAATGGGAGGAGACAGGAAACCAATGAGAGGCAGCCAAATCCCTCAGATGTCTCACTGCTATGTGTTTATTTCCTGGTGCATCTCTAGAACAATACTGTAAATTAGGATGGGTGTGTCAGACCGTAAGAAAACTGGCAAGCTTCTCTCACAATGCTTCCACTCCACTTTGAATTATTGCAAAACCAGGATGATTGAATCATGATGTCAAGCTTTAACATGCTCAATCACACAGGCAAATTACACAGAGTAAGCTAGAGATGAAGACAGAGTCATCTGAAACTCTTCAAAAAACGCAACCATCAGTCCACATTTATAAGAGGAAAATATAGCTTATGAGAATCTTATTTTGCTTTTACACAGATGTTATTCAAATATTTTAATGGCATAAATCATGTTTCATAAAATGTCTATAATATATATGCATATATATACACATATACACACATACAGATACAATCTTTTTCTCAAAAATATTCAGAAAACTTTTGACACTTAACTTTTTAAGCATACATGTAGCACATTAATTTTTCTAGATACCCCAATTTTACAAGATGGTAATACAAACTAAGACACTTGAATCTTAAAATAGTATCTGTGATATTTAAGTGACTAGAAATAAAAAATCAATGATTTCAAAAACATATTACTCATTTACTATGGCAGTAAAGTGAAATGCTTCGGCTCATGATCATAAAGAAATTATGGCTCATCTGTTCCTGAGAAAATGAGCCTCTTGGATTCACAGTACATTGGCAGCAAGTTGAGAAACAAGACACCTTTTAAATTATTACCAAGACAATGATATATGATTCTATTTTAATTCAATTTCTCATAAATCTAATTTTCAAACTTTTCATACTGCTCTTTTCACAGGGTTCAAATGAGACTTATAATGACACTACAAGGATGAGATTTTCTTCATTTTTGGAAAATGCCACCAAGAATTATATCCAAGGAAGATGATTTAAAGCAGTGGTAACAAAAAGCAATCTTTTCTTTCTAATCAAAACAATAACTGACCTTAAAAAACAAAAAACATTGCTTTCAAGGTCTCTGTTTGCCAAGGAAAAGAAATCACGCTGTCTCGAGTTCCAAAATGGACTGATAACGCCAACCTCCTTTCAAACTCAACCACAGTGTAATGTCATAATTTCCATAGGGAAACAGCAAAGCATTTGCTTTGTGAGTGGCTAGCTTAACTACTATAAAAATCCCAACAGTAATTGCTCAGAGCACACATCTAGTGCCACTTTTTTTTTTCTTAAAGATTCAAGAAAGCTAAGTATGGTAGCACACATTTGTAATCACAACTATTTCAGAAGCTAATGCAGGAGGTTCACAAGTTCAAGACCAGACTGAGGAAAAAAAAAAAAAAAGACCAGACTAGACAACTTAGCAAGCAAGACATGATCTCAAATTTTTTTTTAAATGTTAAAGTGCTAGGATATACCTTAACAGAAGAACATTTGTCTAACATACATAGGGCCCTATATTCCCTAGTACTGTTTAAAGTTACCAATATAGACACATACAAAGTCCACCACAAAAAAAAGTACACATGGGGGTGGGGGGAGACTTGCATATGTATTTTAATAGTAAACTTATTCAAACATCATAAGATTAATAACAAGTTATCTTTGGCCTCTACAATTAGAAGAGATGCTCAGAGTGATGGCTATGAGGGCCCAGACATTTACCAGAATAGCAAACTAAAGCGTGTGTACATCTTTTGAACTCTGTACATGTGATATATGCAGGGAATTGAGCTGAATGAAAAAGAGGTTGGGAATTCATGAGCCCAACATCTTCCCTTCCTAGCGGAGAAAACCACGGCAAAACCACTTCTGAAATCCCATCATACAGTGTTAATTCAGACACAAGTCTGACAACATTGATTGCTAAAAACTTTTTGAAAACTATTTCACAAAATTTAAGGATAGGCTGAAGATTAATATTACAAAAGCTTTCAGTGAATCGCTAGAGAGATCAGCTGATAACCACCAATCCTGCTAATTTGGCAACAGTTTCTTGATGCACTTTGGTAACAGCTAGCAAACTTAAAACACTAAGCTCTTAGTTCTTCCTCTCTATAAATTTCAAGAAAGACTATCTCTGAAACAGTGCACAAATGAAAAATGGGCTGCCAGGGGCACAAAATTATTATCAGCTCGTGTTCTAAGTTCCTGCAGCTAGGTCCACAACCAGATTGTAGGAAAGGATGAGGACCAAAAACACCGCCCACACAAGTGCCACGGCCCAGGACTGCTCTAAACAGGTGCATCTGGGCGGACCCTGCAAACCATCTTCCCCTATAGCTGCTTTTATGCAACAGTGTTAGGTATATCTCTAGACAGACCAGACAGACAACATCAGAACTGAGACCCAGACCTGATACCATGATAGCCAGAAACCCTTTCTATCCCATAAATTGAACTACCTGTTCTACCCAATGTCACTAATGATTTAAGAAAATTCACATTGTAAAATTACAAAACACAGTTTCTATGCGCAGATTTCAAAGTGGTCATTCCATAGCACCCATAGGGGATGGCTCAAATATCCCACATGTATTTGCAAATAAACTATGCATATCCCTCCACATTCTTTAAACCATCTCTGAATTACTTACAATATTACCTGATACACTGTAAATAGTACAGAAAGTCATATTGCATTACTTAAGAAACAATGAAAATAAAAAGATATTTATGTTCAATAGAGACACAATTTTTTTCAATAGTGTGTACTGGTTGAATCTATATGAAGAATCTATAGATATGCAGGGGCAAATGCGCTAGAAGTTTCTCTCTTCCAACACAATGTGTGGTAACCACTTCAAAACAAAATAGCATCACTCTGGGAAAGCAGAGACTATCTACAGAGTTGGTACCTCCCCTATGCTCAATTCAAATGGAAAAAGCTCTGGAATCACAGAAACACAAGAAGAACTTGAAAAAACTTATAAATAAGATTATTACAGCAACATAAGAAGTAGTAAGCAATAATTCTGTAGCATGTTACACTTCAAATTGAACCATAATAAATTACTACAGCTGTCCCACTGTTTCCATAATAATTTAATACATAATTGCTAACTGTGGTTCATTCATGTGGATTCCATGAATTCACTGCACCTAACGCATACTCTTCTATAAAAGAATCACGACGGGCGTGGTGGCGCAGGCCTGTAATCCCAGCACTCGGGAGGCTGAGGCAGGAGGATTGTTGTGAGTTCGAGACCAGCCTGAGCTACAAAGTGAGCTTAAGGCCAGCCTGAGCTGCATAGTGAGACCCTGTCTCAAAAAAGACAAAAAAAAAAAAAAAAAAAAAAAAAAAAAACCGGGCGTGGTGGCGCATGCCTGTAATCCCAGCACTTGGGAGGCTGAGACAGGAGGATTGTTGTGAGTTCAAGACCAGCTTGAGCTACAAAGTTAGCTTAAGGCCATCCTGAACTGCATAGTGAGACCCTGTCTCAAAAAGGCAAAAAAAAAAAAAAAAAAAAAGAATCACGATGTTGAGTCATCACTGTCTTTCAACCAAGAGCCTGGACCCCAACACACAAAAATCACTTAAACTGCTTCTGGAATGAATTGTTTTACCAAACAGCAAACATCTTTTCTAATTTGATCAAATGCAAAGTTGGCAAGAATGGGGTTAAGCAAACTCTCATACACTGCTGATAATAAGAATAAATGCCACCTTTAAAAGGAGGGATTTGGCAATGTCAAAACATGACTGCATGTTTGAAAAGTAGTGTCAAAGGTTTTCACTACATACTACAAAATAAAAAAGACAAGGTATAGCATAAAACCTTGACAGTGCTCCCATTGTATTTTAAAGGTAGTATATACTCTGCCTTTAGGGAAACCAATATGGACAGGGCAGAGATTGGGTGGATATACTGCACAACTCCATCGGGAGTCACTCCTATTGTAATTTAAAACCAGCCATCTAGGGCTGGGGAGATAGCTCAGTGGTCTAAGCACCTGCCTAGCAAGTACAAGGAAGGACCTGGGTTCAGTCCCTGGTACTGCATACTGTGCTGCCCCCAGAATTTCAGGCATGCTGGCAAACCAGGTATGGCAGCACATGCCTGTGATCCCAGCACTGGGGAGGCTGAGACTGGGGAATCCCTATGAGTGTGAGCTGCCTAGCAAGACAATATACCAAATAAATACATAAAAGATTTTTTAAAAATTAAAAAAGCCACTATCTACTGCCAGAGGTCCTTCCTAAATGCACACATAATTCTTGAGAGATTTCCGAAATACTTCAGAGAGGTTGTCTCAAACAATAACACTGGGGCATGAAACTGGTATGAGGAGGTTACCTTATATTTCTATCTTCTAGCCTTCCAAAGTATTTTCACTTTACATATTACCTCACAAGCCTTAAACATTTTAGTTCTTTTTAGGAGATACTATTGTTTAAAAAAAGACAACCACAGGAAGTAAAATAGCAAAAATGTATTTTTAACATAACTGTTTGCTATTGCTCTTCCCATCTGGCTTCCTTCTACCCATAAGATCTTTTAGGAGTTAGTGGTTAGAGTACTGATTTACATTTTATGCTTTTATTTGAGGCTTAATGTGAACCGTTTCCTGCTTCTAACTATTCCAACACTAGAGTAGGAGAAACAAACCAGGTTGACACAAATCTCCCCTAGCAAGAACAAGAAGTATTTTGTTATTAAAAACACCACTCCTGCTATTATGTGCCGTATGACCAGCCTGGGGAAGGGGGGTTGCCTAGTGTTGTGAATGCTAGTGTTTTGTGCTTTATTTCTTGAGATGAATGAGTTCTGCTTAAAATTTACTATTCTTACAAATGCCTAGGTATAGAGACTGTTATCTGATGAATTTAACTTTTAAGTATATCTCCTAATAGTGGCTTAAATTCTTCAAATACCATCAAATGCTGCACATTTGTAAAATGTATTATTGCTTTCCAAGTCCATTTCTGATTAAGGGAAACTTATCTCAATTATAGATGTCAATCAGAATCCTCTGGGTGGGGCCAGTGATTTGGTTCAGGAGCACAGTGCCTGCCTGGCAAGAGTGCAATCCTCCATTTAATTCCCAGTACCACACCCCCCCCAAAAAATCATTTGAGGACATTTCACCAATACTTTAGCCCAAATTCTGACCAATTAAATGAGAACTATGATTACTTCCCTGAGATTGCAAGCACTTCACACCATAGCTGAGGATGTGCTCATCTTCTAGCATAATACAGCAAGATAAATTTCTAATAAGTGTACACATGAATAGTCATTGGGTACCATGAATCTACAACAGTATGGCCTCTGCCTTTGGTGCTAAACTGTTATGGAAGATGAAATGAAACAATTGATATGGGACACTAAGGACTAAGTCCAAAACTGAGGTTACTATTTCTATGTCTCTTTCTACTGAATGGTAGACTAAGTTGCTACCTGTCCTTAGAAGATCTTCTGTACCAGTACCTGCCAGTCTGTCATTCTGAATGCCGGAGGCTATTGTTGATGGTGTCTTAGGCATAAACAGCTACCAAAAGAAATAACCCTGAATTCAATCCCCGGTTCCACAAAAAGAAATAACCAAGCCAAGCATGATAGCCCACAACTGGAATCTCAGATCTCTAGGAGGCTGAAGCCTGGATGAGTTAACCCAATGCTATCTCACAGTTAAAAACTTAGGGGAGGGGACTGCTGGGGGACAGAGCTCAACACAAAGTTAATTCCCAGTACCAAAATGAATCAATTGATCTATCAATTTTTAAAAATAAAAATTTAATTCAATGAGTCACAATACAAAGCCCTGAACTTTTCTTCCTCACTCATTCCCTCCCCATCTCCCAATCTCCCACCTTCATGTACTCAGACATTACAGCTTTTAAACATTTTCAGGTGGCAGCAATCAGGTAGATGATAATACTCCTTCACTGTCCTGAAGGGATGTGCTCACACCATAAATCTGCCAAACATATAGCCAAATGCTAACTAGAGGGTATGTTCAACCTATAAGGTCAGAGAGTTCTCCGTGTCCTGTGTATGTCTCGTCAGAGTTGCCAGTTTGTCTCTTGAAGTGCTCATTACAGAGATGAGAGTGAGGGAAGTCATTTGGGAACTGCCAAAATATACAGATTGGAAACACAGGAAAACCACGCCGGCATTATGCCTTGACTTATTTTACCCCATCATATCAACTTTTAATGATATAGACATAACTAAAATTTCATTTAAAATGTGATTATACCAAGTGTAAAGATGAAGGCTGACCTATACAAAGCTGGTTCCAGCACAACAGGATATAACTTTTTTGTTTGTAAAAATTGTGTGTAATTAATGCAATGTAAAAAGGACAATCATTTGTTTTTACTTTTTACTGTTTAGGTCTCCAGAGCTTCCTGCAGCCCAATCCCACAATACCATGGGTTGAGGTCCTTTTAAGAACCAATATTGCCTAGTCAAAACAAACCCACAGGGAGCTACAAGACAATTATAGTTATGCCGATTTTTTCCAGCTAAGGAAGGTCAGAGGAGCTGACAATCCTGACTCCAAAGACACTGCCACTACAGAGGTAGAGGCGCCTGAAATGGTCAGTGCAGAAACAACAGGAAGCCCCTCTCCCGCACATTATGTTGTCAGTGATGTTTCCTGCATGCCACCAGGGAAACACAGCTGATCTGGATGCACAGTTCAGGGGCTCAGCAGATAAAGGCTGATTAAGCAAAGGGAGAGAAACCAGGCTGCAAATTCCTTAAAAGAAGGTTTCGTTATTCTTCAGGTACCCTCACCACTGGCACTCAATGGAGATGCCCAACTGCTGATGCTGTGGATATTCTAAAACTACCCAATGGAAATACTGAAGACACACTTTCTCACCTGAGTCACAGTCAATATGGAAGCTGAAGTCTACATTTTGCTCTTAAAGTCTATAATCCAAAACAAGCCCACACAAACTCATACAGCAAAGGGGAAATGCAGTGGAGTGAGGCTTAACAGTTTTCTAAATTTTAATACATCCTAACAGTTCCAACAGGCCACTCTGCATTCCACAGACTCCTCCTCTGATTCTTGCTGGGGCACCTCTTTAAAATGTTCAGTAAGTGTTTGAAACGGTTGTGAATCTGCCAAAAGCAAGGTGAAAGCCAAAACCCATCAGAATGAAAGCACAGTGGGGCAAGAAAATAAAAAGGACAGCAAATAAGTGCACCCCAAATGCATTATAAATTAAGCATCCAGAGTCAAATTTTGCTTGCACTGGAACTCATTAGTCAATTAATAATTGTTAAATCTAAGTATGAGCACACACCTAGCATATAGTCTCCTTATTTGTAATATCTCCACAACCTTTCTGTCCACTAAAGACAGGAGAATGTTCAATAAAAACTAAAGTAGTAATTTTCCCTTTGAGGCCATGAGAGAATTACTATCATAATTGCTACCATCCAAATTCGCACTTTCACACAGTTTCGTGGGCAGGTACATGCAATCAATGTATCACTCTTTCAAGCTTTGCCTCCCCAGAATGCCAGCAGCCCTGGAGATCAAAAGACCATCTACCAGAGAAACAGTCCCAACCTTCAAAGTACGCAAGGTTCATGAACAGACCTGCACTCACATCCCAGTGTCACCCCACCCCCTGCCCCAAGACTTGCAATCTTAGTACAACTCTTTGCAAAAGAAGAATAATTGTGGGGAGGGAGGCATAGGGCAACGGATCTAGCTCTTCCCATAGATCATGCCAGACCAGTCTCCTTAGGACTTCATCAAGGACCTTTTGACCAGCACACAATCTCCCTCCCCAAAATATACACACACAAATAAGGGATCTCTCACCTAACACTAGCACTTTAGTGACCAGCATGCTCAGCAAAAAATCCATCAAAGAATGTTTCACCCCCTATGACATTCAGACCAAAGGGAACATAGAGAAAGGGACACAGACAAAGATGCACACAGACTGCCAGGATGGGTTTATCAGACTTTCACATCACAAAACATCTAAAACCAGGGTGTCAAAAGGCCTGACTCCTTCCTGCAGGGACCAATATCCTCTTTCTGATGCTTGCCACCCACCTGGATAACTACTGCTTCTCCTTCTCTTTGTGGTCTCATCAGGAGTTTTGGAATGCTTAGAATAACACATTTCAAATCCTGATTCCACCAATATTACTGTGATATCGGTGAAGCTATTTAAACTTTCTGTGCCTCTGCTTTCCTCATATGCAAAATACAAACAAGCATACTTCGGGGAATATTTTGAGAGATCAATGAGTTAAAAAAAATTCTCTTTATAAATCCTCAGGTTAGTGCCTGACATGGTGAACAGCGTATCATTTGATTAAAATAGAAAGACAGTTTGTTTTTTTTAAAGGATTTTTTTCTTTATAGCCAGCTAGAAAACTTGAGAGTGAACCAGAGAAGGTACCATATAAGAAAGGTTAAAAACAGACTAATTTTAACATGATTTCTTTTTAGGTGATGCCACCATTCCAAATTAGAACATGATGATGGAAACATAGCTCCTGAAAATCATTCATGTATTTTGTAATAAGTGTGTTTTATGTTTTTTTAAAAGAATTGACATACCCACATCAAATAAATCAACAATTTAGTCATAATAGTGCTAACCACAATTCTAGATCTGATTGGGGTAACAATCCTGGGTGTCATTCCCTACACATGGTACCCCTTCAGGCAACAGTGTCATATGTTGACAAGCATGGGATACTGTACATGATCTTTTCACCCAGGCTACTACTCCTGACCCAAATGGGCACCATATAGGAACAAGAGATCCCTAGGATGCTTCCAGCTCCTGATAAGAACATTTTGTATACTCACAAAACAATTTAAGTACTTCATAACTAAGAAAACATGCCTCAACATGAAAGCACTTTCCCTAAGTTTCTTAAACCTAATCCTATAAATATGGCAATCAGCAAAGAATGAGCAGCCTAAAGAGATCAGGCCATGTGAAATTAGCTTTGTCAAATCCAGCCTTTATGGCCTACAACAGTTCATTTAATCTATTCAAGACAGCTTCCTCATCAATAAAACCACTTATCTTCCCAGGGCACAGTGGTACATGACAGTAATCCCAGCACTTGGGAATGTGAAGCACAGAGAACCATAAACTCTAGACCAACCCAAGATATACAAAAAGTACACAGCCAGCCAAAGTACAAAGAGTAATGTGCCTACACACACACGCACACACATTTATACCTATTTTATAAATGTTACTAAGCAGACAATAATAAAGTATTTACATAATATTTGGCACGTGGTAGGCACCACAATGTAATAAGACAGTAGTAGTAATTAGCTTAAACAGAATCATAATAAAATGTATACTAAAAGATTATCAGGCAAAATAACAAAGCATCCAAGCCTTTTCATTTATCTACATGCATTACTATTCCTCTAAGGTACTATGCTCCACCTGACTCCGAGGGAAGGAAGGAGTTGCACAGGGCCAAGGCTCCGTGACAGGACGGATGCAGAACAGAGACTCAGATCCTTACATGCTTCTACAAGTCCTAGGTGAATTTGGTGTCCTCTTGGAAGAATCCACATGAGAAGAGTGAGATATGGGGGCTGAATTACCAACTACGAAATCTTTACAGTAAGTATTCCTAGTAGTAAGCAGTTATCTGTTTTCCACAGAACTGCAGCTCACTTTCCACAGACAAAATAGCTCTGCCTTGTCCAGAAGCAGAATCATACTACAGTGTTGCTCACGCTGCACCTAGGTCCCCAACACCATGACAGATATAGCAAGAAAATTAATTTGTGATTGGTTCAGTGAAGTCCCTCTGGCTTCAGGGTTAGGCAAATCCCTACCAAGCCCATAATGAACCAACTAGCTTCCAAAGACTGGTAAAAGCTTTGCACAACCTGCCAGAGAACCGTTAGTCATACCAAAGCTGAGATGAGTTGATGGGGTGTGGGAACAACTACCATTTCAGGTTTATAATGTGACCTACTAATAAAGCTTAGAGTGTTAGGGGTTCCTGAAATGTCTCCACGTACATAACGCATGTGACAGTGCTCTGCAAATCCTACAGGAAGACCAAGCGGCCAACACAGGCATCTCAGGCTGGGAAAGACCACACTGGATTCTGAACCCAGGTCTCCCTAGCCCTACTTCTGTGTGCGATCTCACGCTGCCTCTACAGTTTGCATTCATGGCGGAACCTAGTCCACATCTTTCCACCAAAGTACTTCTCTAAACAACTTTGCAGAGGTGCTTTCATCATGAATTCCACATAGACAGACACAGTCCTTGAGGTGCATTCACTTTACTCTCAGCACTGCTCTCGCATGCAAACCTCCCCTAAGAATTAATCAGGGTATCCTGCAGTACAGAGCTTTTTGTCTGGGAATTTCTGGACTCAGAAGTAGTGCATCAGCTCTATCCTGAAATGCTGATGAACTCATGACTGAAATCTAGCCACAGGAACTATAATCCCTCTACCTCTGCCTTGCCAGACAACCACCCAGGCTCTGACACAGACCTTGTTAAGAACTGGGTTTGGTTTGGTTTTGTTTTGTTTTGTTTTGTTCAGATCATATTCAAAATTATCATCTTATCTCAAATTTCAGGTTAGCCAGGCACGGTAATATAACCTCTATTCCCAGCTTTCAGGGGGACTGAGACAGGAAAGCTTGTTCAATCTGAGGCCAGCCTAGGCCACATAGTGAAGTTAGAAAAAATTTAAAAATCAGGTTCAAAATTAAGCAATTTTGAATTAATTTCAAAAAAAAAAAAAAAAAAGGAATGCAGGGGAGGCACTTCCCTATTGGCATTTTAAGTAGTATTTGGCTTTACTCTTAGAAATCATGTATACAATTCAAACCTCAGAGTACAAATTTCTGACTCAGTTTTACAGAGTTCCATTTTACTGCAAGCATTCTGTATATTTTGAAAGTTTCTATGATTTCTGGTGACCATATTAGTTATTTCATAAAACACTCACTTTTGTTGCATTATTCCCTTTTTTAAAATGCCATGGTGTTTAGGAGCCATACCCCGTAATCTTTGTTAATGAGAATATCTTAAGATTTTCTTTCTCAGAGGTTTTTTTGCTTAATCGCTGCCTCAGCCTTTTGGTAAAATTGGCTTTTTACACACTGGCCTTCAGGGAACACATTTTTAAATTATTCTTAAGCCTTCCGTACCCCTTCAAAGTTTTTCCAAACCACTTTAAAACATTTTGGCCCTGGGGAAAGGATGACACATTTTGTTGACTGATGCCTGGCTTTAACTTCAGTCTAAACTGTTTCTGTCACAACGTGCGTACAGCTCTTACTACAAGGCCCTCTCCTCCCCCAGGCCAGGACACCAACTTGTGTGCCCACATAAAGCTCCTCAGAGATCACAGGAAGCCCTGTGGTTGGTGAGGACAGTCTCCAAGATCTCTATGCACTCCTTTATACCTGCCTTTCCCTTCTGTTGTGAAGCCCACATTCTCATTCTTAGTTCAAATTCTAATTCTTCAAAGAAATGGTAACTTCAAGATAGACCCCAGAAATTAATAAGTAATTTAACAGGTAAATATTAATTGATCAGATATGCAGAATGTCACATTTATGAACATATTTATAAATCTAATCTATATCAAAGCCACAATGAGATGTCACTTCATAACCATTCAGATGGCTATTCTTAGAGAAGGAAAAAAGTAACAAGCATGGCAAGGATGCAGGGAAACCGAAACCTCCTGGACTGCTAGTGGGAATGTAACATAGTACAGCAATACCTCCTCCAAAAGGTAAATATGAACTAGACTTCGTGGTACACAGCTGTAATCCCAACACTCTGGGATGCTGGGCCAACTTTGAACCTAATCTGGTCAACTTATACATAGAAATACATATATATATATATATATATATATATATATATATATATATATATATTTCTATAGAGAGAGAAATATATATATGCATAGAAATATATATATATATAGAATATATAATTATGTAAAAACACAATTATCAGATGAATAAATAAATAGGATGGATAAAGAAATAAGTTGTAGCAGTATAATGTTCAACCTTCAAGAAGGCATTAAATTCTAACACATGGATGAACTTTGGAAACACTGTATTTCACTGTGAAATACACCAGACATAAAAGGATACAAACTACATGACGCTGCTTCCTCTAGTTAAAGGAAGAGAGGTTGCAAGGACTTGTGGATGAGAAGAATCAAGGAGTCAACTGTTGAGTGGCTGGAAAAATAAGAAAGTTGTAGACATGATAGTAGTGAAGGCTGACAATAATGTGAAAAACTTAGCCCAATTATTGCAACAGTTAAAATTGTATCTTCAGTTTTGTCATAGTAAAAATAAATAATAAACAGGGGGCACAGAGAACAGGCAACAGATAATAATGGAAGGTTGATTTCTCTAGGCTCCAAGGCTTCCAGTTATAATTTTTAATTATCAGTACATTTACTCACACTCACTGGTGCTCAAAGAAAAAGGATAGGTCAAAACAGCAGCTCAGGGTCAGAGGGACTGAGCACTGACAGAGTGAGGTACATGGAAGAAGGTAGGGTCACATGTCTGCAACAGCCAGCACAAAGGGATGAAGTACAAGAGAAGAAATATGATGCGTTCACACGTCCTTCCCCTTATCTCACACACCTTGAAGACTAATCCATCAGTCCTATATGACAAAGGCCCAGCTGTCTTGGGGGCTTGTGCTCCCACCACAGGAACACCTCTGCATACACACAATTAACATCTCCAACACCCTGCATTATCACTCAACACCCTCCAGTCCCTTGGTCTCAACAGCAAGGCCACTTCCCTGTGATAGTCAGCTGATGGAAAGTCAAGGAACTAGCAGTGTATGTCAACATCATTCAGCAAACTCAAACAATGCTGATCGAGCCAGGTCACTTTTTTCATTTGAAGACCTAAACAACTCAAATCCAAGCCTTCAACAATCAACTTGACCCCCAAGAGCAGGACAGAGCACAGATGAACTCAAACATTTTCTATGTTTAAGGAATGGAATACTGCGCACATCAGATCTGTAGGTCAATGTTTCCTTCTGTTTATTTAGGCAACTTTGTGCTCCCTAAGGAGATCTGGATGACAAGTGGCAGTGCAGAAGTCAGAACAGAATAGAAATTTAGAGAAGATGATCAAAGAGAACCACTTACACCTCAAATCATGAAGGCCTGGTTACTAAGATGGCAAAATCCAAGCTAAATGTTATTATTTCAAGTTCTCCTTGGAAGCAGCCTGTCTAACAGGGACATATTAAGGCTATTTTTCTGAACCAGGGAAGCATTCATACAGGTAAGTAACTGTAGGTTGCTTAATGACCTGAGACACAACTGGTAGATTTCAGAGTTATGCTGTTTTATTTTTAATTCTTAGCCTTCTTGTCCCAAATTTTCATACTTTGGCTGTAACACATGGAAAATTAAAACTCACCCCAATAGAGTTTAATTAAAATTTAAATATAGTAGCTAAAACCTAATCTCATTGAAAGTCTCCTCTAAATCATATAATGACCATAAATTTGGCTAAGTTGGAAGTTAGCACAGCTGACTCTAGATTTAGGCTTCCAAACATAAGGGCTGCAACTAAGCATTAGGAAGAGTCCATATCCAGCAGTTTCCATCTAACCTTGAGCTTTCATGTCAACTGTTAGACAAACCCAACCTTCAGACACTTCTACAAACCTGTAGCCAGCCTTCCAATGAATTATTTTCATTCTTCACCGCAGTATTAGGATTGAACCCAGCGTCTTCACACTGAGCTTCATCTCCAGCACCACCACCACCCCACCCAGTTTTCTTGGTGTTTGGTTTGTTTTTGTTACAAGATCTTGCTGTTATCCGGGTGAGACTCAAACTTACAATCTTCCTGCCTCAGGCTGCCAAAATGCTGGAATTACAGATATGTGCCACTACACCCACCTGGCACACCTTTATTTACATTCTTCATAAAAAATAAGGACCAAGGCTGTCACCACGAAGGAGCTGTGCAGCTTCAGTGGATACAAGATCTACCCGGGACACGGGAGGTGTTACGTCAGGACCGGCGGGAAGGTGTTCCAGTTTCTGAATGCAAAATGCAAGTCTGCCTTCCTTTCCAAGAGAAATCCTCGGCAAATAAACTGGACTGAACTCTACAGAAGAAAGCACAAAAAGGGACAGTCGGAAGAAATTCAAAAGAAAAGAACACGACGAGCAGTCAAATTTCAGACGGCCATCACTGATGCATCTCTTGCTGACATAATGGCCAAGAGGAATCAGAGACCAGAAGTTAGGCCCAAAGAGAACAAGCTATGAGGGCTGCCAACGAAGCAAAAAAGGCTAAGCAGGCATCTGAAAAGACTGCTATGGCTGCTGCCAAGGCTCCCACAAAGGCAGCACCTAAGCAGAAGATTGTGAAACCTGTGAAAGTTTCTGCTCCAAGAGTTGGTGGAAAACGCTAAATTGGCAGACCAGATTTTCAAATAAAGATCTATAATTCTAATTTGTGCTGGATTTTTACAATGGAAATGTTGGGTCTGTGTGGTAATAGGTGAGCTATCAAATTAAGAATTTAAGACAGACAAATTAAGTTCATATTCTAGGAATGGAGTTGTGGCTTATTACAGTGTGCGTGAGGCCAAGGACCCTTCCTCTGCTCTCAGTGTCAAAACTAAAACTTCCATTCCTCAGCATAATGCCTCCTAAGATATCAGTCTTTCGGTTTTTAAGATATTAAAGGATGTAACAGACCTATAATTGGATGCTGGCTTTATTCTGTTTATATAGGATTCTGGTTACAAGGCTACAAAATGTTTGCACAGATTTAGTTCACCTTTTTTAAAAACTAAGCTGTCAAAAAAATAAAAATAAGGAGCAAAATTAGTCACTTGTTGCTGCTATCCTCTACTGGAGTTGCTATGGCAAAAGTGGTACACATCACTCTCAAACACAGATAGCTTGGACAGGACTGTGCTCTAGCTCTCCTAGATACCCTGTAAAGACAAGTCCCTGCAACCTTTTGCTACCAATATGGAAGGATGGAAGTTTAATAGTGCTGAGTGAGATATCTACAAAACTATCTCCACTCACCACTCTCTTAAAAAGTTGTTGTGAAGCTCAGGGTCCTGAGTTCAATCCCTGGTACCTTAAAAAAAAAAGTAGTTCTGAAATCCAGCCCTCTTCTATCACTGTGGCAGGTACCCCAATCTGAACATCTACTTCCTGCATGGCAAACTGTACACTCATGGATGGCCCTGGGACACAGCACCTGAATTCGGCTCTTGCTCTTGCCTGGATATGGACTATTGTTACTACTGCCCCCAGTGACCACATAATTTGCCTTAATAAAACTTATCTGAAAATGTGTAATGCTTAAAGGTGACATTATCTCCCCACTACTTCTCTGTAATGTAGAATTCAGAACTGGTTCATTTAAAACAAGCAACAGGCCAGGCACACCTGTACTCCTAGCATTTAGGAGGCTTGAGGCAGAACCATCGCTCTGAGTTTGAGGCCCACAGGGCTAGAAAGTGAGCTAAAGGCCAGCCTGAGCTATATAATGAGATCCTTTCTCAAAAAGACAAAACACAGATAAAAAATGACTCTCTGATACAAAAAGAGAATTTCAAAACTTATTTAGGAACCACTGTATGATATAATTTTATTCCTAGACAAAACCTACAAGGTAAGCTATTCCCACTGCAAATAAGGCTAAAGGCAGTGACATATTTATTCAAAAAACCCTGCCTATCAAGTATTTAGGTCTTGACAAATCTATGCCACCTCTAAGAAGCTGCACCTTCCAATAAGCTCCCCATCACTAAGAAGTGGATGTACACATTATCACGATACTTGGGGGAGGGGAGATGATTTATGGTGCTGAGGTTCAAATCCAAGGTTTTCTATGTAGTAGGCAAGCACTCTACCACTGAGCTAATCCCCAGCCCCAATCTCTAGGCTAAATATGCAAATACCACATAATATAAAGTTGCCATAATGGCACTAGGTTTATACCTCTGCTGTGGGTTCCTATAGTAAGAGTACATTACAGCTGATTAGTGAAATAGCTATTTTTAGGGACCACCTTACACCTATTTAGTGTGAGCAGGGTGAAGACCCGTATTGAGAAATTCTCAAGTGAGATTCTCTCTGCCCTGTACACCTGATTCGCACTATCATTTCTGACTTCCTCATTCTTCCTTACTCTTCACCAGACAAGACTTCCTATTTTTCAACAGAAGTTTTTCTCTTGGAGTCGGCCTCTCTCCACTTCTTTATTCCTGAGGAGTAGCAATAAACCCAGAGGGGCAGAGGGTCTTCAATGGGAGACTCCCCAGACCACCATCTGACTACATTAGCAATTAACCCCAGATACACTAATTGGGAAGGCCTACTTTTTTAGAGAAGGGTCTACAGGGTGTTCAAGGTCTCACTATTAGATTGGACTCGTAGTGATTGTCCTGTTTCCTCCCTTCCCAACTCTGGGATTACAGGCTCGAGCCACCACGCCCAGTCTCAAGTGTGCCCTGGGGGTGGGGCCAGTACAGCATGCCAGGGATCAAATCCTGTTCCTGCAGCTGCCTAAGAAGGTACTTAAGAATGTAAGAATGAGTCCATTTTTCAAATGCAAGCAGAGTGCAAAATCAAAAAGGTAAAACAAGAACCAGGTTTGGTGACACACACCTGTGATCCTACCACTCAGGAGACTGAGACAGGAAGGCTGATACAGCACTGGCCAGCCTGAACTAGATAGCAGGTTCAAGGCCTGCCTGAATTGCTTTGCAAGACCCTGTGTACAATAAAAAGTAAAAGAAGAACTTATTGGCTGTAGTAAATCAACAATGCATCCTATAATCTTATTGAATAACCACTAAAAAAAAAAGTGGCTAACAGGTTCACCAGTAAAAGACAACATTAAATACATATTTTCTTATGTTGAATACAGAAGAAATTCATGAGAACACACACACACAATGGGTCAAACAAAATAAAGTTCAAGATTACAGATATGAACTCAACTATACCAATAATCACATTAAAATGACAGAAAACAGGCAAAGAGAAACACAGCTTATACATAAATATCCCTACAAAGCCTCATGCAATCAGGAGGGCTTTGGGGGCTGATGAGATCATAGATGTGTGATGCTGAATTAGCACACTGATGATACTGGGAGGTGAAGCCAAGGGGGAGGAGGTGGGACGCTGTAGGCAGGGCCTGAGATGTGTTCATCCTTTCCTCCTGCTCCTCTGAGCACTGCTGCTTCCTGCCTGATGTACCATGAGCTCTTTCTCCTCTGTCATGCTGCCCTGCTTTGTAGCCAGCCAATTATGGATGTCTCAGTTACTCTTCTCTTGTTACTGAGACAAAATACCCCCCACTCAGGGGGGGGGGGGATTAAAAGAAAAAAAATACCCCCCACTCAACACTAAGTAAGCAAAGGTTTATTTAGCTCAGTTAGTGGAAGTTTCAGTCCACACTCAGCTGGCTCTAAGGCAGAGTAACACATAGAAGAAGGCAGGCAACCTTTCATGGTAGCAGAAAACAGCATAGAGCAAAGGGAAGGGCAGCAGCTGTGGCTCCTAGCAAGCCCCTCTCCCCTCCTTACATTGTATTGCAGATTACCTACCCCAGGGCAGGAATAGCACACCCATAATCCCAACCACCATTGGATCAAAAAATCAACCACAAATTCTAGAAGCCTGCCCCAGTGACTGCATGAGGCTTTGGGGTACAACTAGACAATGAATTAAAACTTCTACAAACTATGAGTTAAATAAACTTTCCTTCTTTCACTTGTGGATGTCAGGTGTATTGTTCCAGCAATAATAAAGTAAGACAGGCACAGAGGATAGAAAGGAAGACCCAAATACATTACAAAAAAGCAACAAAGGCTGCAGAAGTCTTAGCTTGGGTCTGCCTTGTTGCCTGTAATAAGCCTGCCAAACCAATCCTAATTCTGTGTCCACCAGAATGAGTAAATCTCACAACTCTTTGTTCATCTCCATTCACTGTTAAAACAGCAAATCACTTTACTGGAAAAGGCCACGGAAAACTATCTTCCTGACTCTTTGTGTAAGCCCTTGTTCTTGCCAGCTAGAAACAATTCATTTAGTGCATCCTTGCATATGCACATCTGACTCTAAATTTTAACTAGATCATTACATTATTTTATTGCAAACTGCTTAACTACTTTTCGAGGAAGCATCTCAAATCATGGAAAAGGACCCACTTGTCCTGCCCATGCTCTATGCTCTGCCCTCTTAGTCTCCTCCATGCCTCAGCCTCCAAGTACCAGGCTCCCTTAGTACAGTAATAAAACCACTACTGTTTGGTTAGCAGTAATGCATCCCAAATGTATCAATGGAGTGTTTCATGCAGAAAGGCTATTGTTAGGTCTATTAATCAACTACAGCAGATTGTAGCAGCTTTTTTATTTAAAGACATGTCAGGAATGTGACAAATAGCACATTCCATGTTCCTCAAAAACAACACATACACATACATGCACACACCCACACACGGCTAGGGACATAACTCAGCAGCCACTGCCTGCCAAGCACAAGGCCCTGAGGTTTGATTCCCAGTACCAATAAAAACCACAACAACATTGCCCAAAATGTGCTAATGCTCAATTGTGCCACAATGTCTTCAATCAGGTGCATTTGTGTCCCACCTAGTTTGCTTTCAGGACATGGTCTCACCATGTAGTCCAGGCTAGCCTTAAACTTGCAATCCTCTTGCCTTGACCTACCAAGTCCTGGGATTACAGATGTGCACAGCACACTCACCTCAGGACAGTTCTTAACTCTTGTATAGGCCCCACAGGTGCCTGTTTTTTCAGGGAGAAAAAAATATATATATCCAGCATGCTGAAGTACAGGCTATAAAATTATATATATTAGTTTTAAACATCCACCTCTTTCTATATCACCCTACAATGAATATATAAATTAGGCAGCCAAATGCTATAAATCCTGAATAGAACTCAGAATCAGCAGACTCAGGTATTAGACTCCTGATTATTAAAGACCTTTAGTCACCTTATTTTATTTCCAGAAATAAAAAACAGCACCAGTTGGTCTCCAAGAGCTTTCCATATGTAAAAAGCTCCAATTCCCAATCACTGGAACACACAGTAGACACATGAAAATTAATCCTCACTGTAAAAGTCACAAGGAAAAGGAGTCACAGGAGAGCAATTAAAGAAAACTGCATTGAAGCAACAATGCTACCTTTGGGTTTTTCCCACAGGGACAAAAGTTCTGTGTTTTCCAAAGGTAAACAGTTCTCTTTCTCCAGAACAAGGACAGGATGTTGGGGACATGACTCATTCTGTTGACATGCTGGGTCCTGGTCAGCTGGCAGGCAGGAACCAGACCAGCTTCCTAGAGAAGTGGAAAGTCTTCCCGGAAAAAGACCAGGAAGGAAGATGTACTCAGTGTTAGGAGGATCTCTGCCTCCCAAGCCAGTGGTAATATATACAGCCTTTGCTTCACAGTAATGCCCACCCATATGTGGCAAAGAGTAAAATAACTTACTTCAAAACCACCACCGTCCACAGGAGTAGTGAGGTGCTGCTAATGAGACAGCTTCCCAATACTCCCAAGACAAGACCACCAATGACTTCCAGGTCAAGCTCCGATCTAAGAGCACATCCTTCCCCATGCCCCTCATGGTAGAATATAAATAAGTCTCTGCCATTGTTTTTCCAGGTGCAGGAACTAACAAACATCAGTAAGACCCCAACGATTTTTAAAACTAGAAGAGAAAGAGAAGCAGCCTACAGTTCAGTATGGTGGACCTATCACTTATATGACCCTGTTTATCTTGTCATTTCAACATTCAACTCTTGGCGAAAAATCTACATGCAACTTTCCAAAATTTTACATATGACCATGTCCTTTTCAAAACAATACACATAAAATGTATTATGCATAATACACTTTTACATATAATGAAACATATACTCCTGCAGCAGCAATAGGGCAATGGCTAACAGCATCCCAACCTTTATTCCTTGATGTAAACAAAGCTCCATTCTCTCCTTGCTGTTTAATGTCCCTCCCACATTTTCATACAGGACACTACTACACAACCCTGTGCAGATTATCTGAAAGATAATGCCTCCAAATTCTTCACCTAAACCAGAATCCCATATGGTTTCCAAACATGCAGCCACTTGTCCATTCACCCATTGATGGCAATCTAATGATACAAAAACCCTATTCCAAATAATGGGGAGCATGATAAGGGCTTAGGCAGTACAAAGAAAAAAGAAATAATATCTGCAAAGCTTATTTGTAGTTCTTTATTGCTTTTCCTATTTGCATTCAGTTTGGTGTCCTTTTTCTCCACTGCTTCTCAGTGGATGTGAGTACCTACTAGCCACTGCTATGCTATGAAATGTTAAGGAGATACAAGATAACCAATAAACAAAATTTATAGAAAAGGAAGTTTACCCACTAGTATACGTTAAGCTGACCAAACAACTCATAAAGTGCAATTGAGGAAATTGTCCATTTCAAAAAGTATTACATTACAGCGGTTCCCATACAGTTCAGTGGAAGTTTTAGAAGGAACCCATTACCTTAAATGTCATGGCAAAGAAAACAGACGCAACTCTTAAAAGTTCACAGCAGTCACCTCACTCCTCCAACTGTATTTGCTGAACAAGCATTGGTTTATTTGATAAACATGGACCGGAGCCATGGGAAGACTCAGAGTCAGAAGACAGAGATATGTTCCCATGTCCAAAAACTAGGAGTGGATAATCAGTGTACATAAAGTCCTTTTACATTTATTCACTTTTTTAAAACTGTTACCTAGATACTAGTAGAATATTCATTTTAGGAAAACAGGGTTACCAAGGTAAGGCAAATTGGTCAACTGAAATCTGTGATCTGTCACCATTAAGAGAAAGCATACAGGTAGGGGCTATGGATTTAGCTCGACGGCACACGGCACTAATGAGGGTGTGCCAGTAATGGCCTGGAAACCAAGTGCACAGTTCCCAATAGCCAGAGCTAGGGTGAGTTGAGCAAAACAAAATAGTCCAGTACAACCCAATGATAAAATAGGCACTATGAAGTCCATGTTGTTATAGAAATTATTGAATAAATATAAGTGTGGAGAGAAGAAACCAAACAGAAATCTTCTACATCATCTATGTAAACGTTTCTCAAAGAAGCAGAGTACAACTTCCCATTCCCTAAGTGGGGTACAAATAGTGACTTTGTTCCAAAGGGTACAGCATAGGAAGGCAAGGTGTTAGGGATTTTAACGGATTTTTACCACTGTGTAAAGAAATCTGGCAAACACCACCTCTGCCAGATGGGTCATGGTCTACAGTAACAGTGACACGTGTAAACAGCATGAACTCTTGACAGGATCAGACTAGAAACAGCACCTTATCTTTGTGGTCTTCCTCCTCTCAGACTCACTCTAACAGAGAAAGACTACGAACAAATCTCAACTGAGAGCCATGCTACGAAATACCTGCCTCAAAACTGACAAGCTCATGAAAAACAAGGAAAGGCTGAGAAAGAACCAAAAATAGTCTAAGGATACAAGACCTCAGCAAAAACAGTAGTGCAATGTGAACAAACTATGGATATTCCTTTGTAACAATGTATCAGTGTTGACGGACTCATTAATTCTTATCAATTTACCATGTTAACAAAAGATAGTAAGAGAATCTGGGTGTCAAGTATCTGAGAACTCAGTACTATTGTCTCAATTTTTCTATGAATCTAAAACTGCTCTACAATGAAAAATTTACTCTTTAAAAAGTGTAGAAGGAAAGAATGAGCGAGCTCTTCCTAAGAAAGAGCAGATATATGAAGCTGGCTAAATTCTCCACAGCAGTAACAATCCATTGGCCTTCTTACCCCACACTATCCTCTTTGCACCCTAGTACACCTCACCATTGTCAAGATCTTGACAGCAGAACTCAGGCAAGGTCCTGTTTTCTGTTTTTATTAAAAAGTAGACCATTCTCAAGAGTTGTTTTTTTTTTTTTTTTTTTTTTTTTAAATAAATAAGTCCAGATCTTATTCAGTGGCCAGAGATCTAGTTTAGAGAGGTCTCTTTATAAGGAGAGAGACTTAGACCCCTCTGGTGAAAAACTCCTCTTGGAATTAATGGAATCTGTCTGACCAGACAGATCACTGGGAATCACCTCCACTCACCCATTCTCCCTCCCTCAGACTTGGATGGTATCTCTTCATATATCTTTGGTTTTGTTTCACCACTATTTATAAATAGAACAACTCTTACCATTGGGCTGTAAGGATTAAACAACAGTCTGAAACTACTCAAGAGTACTTTCTTCCTTTGCATCTTTTTGGTCAATATCTTATTTTTTTTTTTATTTCTTTTTTTCATCTTTTATCTATTCATTTACTTGGTACAGGGTCTCACTATGCAACTCAGACTCATAGTGATCCTCCTGTCTCAGTCCTCCCAGCACTGGGATTACAGGCGTGCACCACCATGCCTGGTTTTGGTGGCCAGTGAGGCATGAGGAGCTGGGGATCAAACCCAGGTCCTTGTGCTTAGAAGGCAGGTGCTTGAGCTACCAGCCCTTGGCCAATTTCTTTTTTTTTTTTTTTTTTTTTTTTGTCTTTTTTGAGACAGGGTCTCACTGTGCAGTTCAGGCTGGCCTTAAGCTCACTTTGTAGCTCAGGCTGGTCTTGAACTCACAACAATCCTCCTGCCTCAGCCTCCCTAGTGCTGGGATTACAGGCATGCGCCACCACGCCCGGCTCCTTGGCCAATTTCTTAAGCCATATGAATACTGCATCAAAACAAACTCAGTATAATAACTATTGTCTCATCAAACATAAATTAGAGATCAACCTGAAACTCAAAGACAAAGAGGAACATTAATAAAATTCTAAGGAGGGAAAGAAAAGCCTCAACATGCAGCCATGTCTTCCCCTTTACGGACCCAACTCGCATACCAAATCCATGGCCAATCTCACAACAGAGATTTAAAGTGGAAAGGACACAGTCATGACCGTGTTCTTTGATATCTTGCAGAGTTAAGCTCATGCTTTCTTGCCTTTTGAGTACTTTTCTGCCTTTTAAAATCAAAAGAGAAAAATACCTCAAACACAACTGACACCTAGGACTCATGAGTATCAGGTGAAAAGGTAGTGTGCTAGGTAGACAGAAACCATAAGAACTATGACTGCCTCTAAGGTTAACTCACTTGAAGGACCAAGGTATACAACATGAACTGGCAACAGGGAGCCTTATTACAGCATGCATCTCTTTTCTTCTCTGTGAAACATACAAATTAGTGACTCTTCCTACAACTTCTGAAAAACTGCACAGACACTCTTTCTGAATCGCCCCACCCCTCCCCACCCCCAAACTGGGGATTGAACTCAGGCCTGGGGCTTTCCAGGCAAGTGTTTATCCTGCTGAGCTATCTCCCCAGCCCCAGACACTCTTTTTGAAACTGACAAATTTCCCAGACTTCCAGTTCCCTGGACTCCAGCCCTACCCCAATTCCATAAATGCTGTCACAGCACAGGCTCAGGCCTGTTGTGAAATGAAGTGATAGTCTTGCAAGTCCATGTTTCCCTCTGCTATTGGAAAGAGTTTCACAGTATAATTTCCAACATCGATTACTATAACTTCATTAAGAACTGAGTCAAATTAAAGTGTAACTTTGTTTGGCTCTGTCTATGCCTCATCATTCCTAGTTGTCATAAGCGCATGAAATTCATAAAAAAGTGAGAATTATTTTTTTAAAAAGTGAAAATTATAGAACCACAGTCCCTACAGTAGTGGTTCTCAACAGTGGGAATGTTTGCCTCACAGGACATTCAGCAACATCCACACACATTTGTGTTATTAGAACTTGGAGGAAGGAATGTTACCCAGAGCTATCCCCTAGCATCCCATGGACAGAGCCCAAGGCTGCTGGAGCACCATCTACTGAGGCCAGGAACAGTCCCTATAACATCTGTTACTTAGCACCAAATGCCAAAATAGTGTCCAAATTGAAGAACCTTATTTGAAAGCCCTAATGGAAATCTGAAATCTGTATTTTAAGAAAAGTCGGAAAAATATAAGTTATACTGAAATTTTCCTCAATCCTATTTTCACATCTTCCTTCTGTGCACCCTAAAATGTAAGCTTCCCTCATAACACTGAGTCATCTTCAGTCTTCCCTTGAATCTCAACAAGACCTTTATTCTTTTTTATTCTCTTTCAGAGGCTACTTATTGCAATTTTATCTACGTTGGAACTTAGAGAAATTCTACATATCAACTGCTCAAAAAATATCATCAAATGTCTGACTCAATTACTCTTCTCTCATTGCTGGTACAAATACCAGACACTCAAAATAAAGGAAGGAAGGTTTATTTGGCTCACAGATACTGGAGTTTTAGTTCATACCCAGCTGACTCCAAGGCAGAACAGCACAGGGCAGAGGGTAACCTTTCATGGCACAGTGAAGAACAGAGAGCAAAAGGAGGACTAACAACAACAATGACTACAGAAAGGAAGTCTGTCTCCCCATCTCTTATGTTACGGCCCAGGCTGGGTACAGCACTAACACCCATAATCCAAGCAGTCCTCGAATCCATAATCCCAACAATACTCAAACCCATAATCCCAGCCTTGGATCATGAATTAATCACAAACTATAGAACTGTGCTTCAGTGACTGCATGAGGCTTTGGGGATATATACACAAACCATAACACTCATCATCCAAAATTCTAATTGATAGGAGCCAGATAGGGAGGAAATCTGTATTTCTTGAGGATTTACCAAGTATACTACGTAATGTAGAAAAGTATCTTACAGAGCCGAATCTATAATTCTTATACCTCTTTGAACTAGGTATTATTCCTGTTTTACAGACAAGGATAAGAAAAATTAAGTATTTTCCCTTAAATCATATAACCAGTGTGACCATTAAGCCCCACATTCTTTCTACACAGCCCACTGCCACCTTACACACAGACCAGACTGTGAAGTCACCTGAAGGAAACGTGTCTTGATTCAGGATCCCCCTCAGCAAGTTCAGAGACCAGGGAATATTACACTGGGGGGCAGGGGGGGAGACAACACGGACACTAATCCCAGCACTGGCTCACAGGAGAACAAGGAAATCAGGGGTTTAAAATTTAGTATTACATTTTCTTGAAAGATCTGACCCTAATGGATAAATGGACCAATAGAAGGAAGAGAGGGAGAAAAGGGGGCAAAGGAGCAACAAGCTGCAGACCTTAAACAAGAAGCCACCTGGAAGTTCACAAGCTGACCGCTTTCTCGGTAAGACTCAAAAATTTAATTTCACCCTTTCCACTTTTCTGGAAAGTGTATGTGCAATTCCAGGAGGTAATGCAGATGCCAAAACCCATTATATTTTCCTAAATGAATCAAAAAGTTAAAAGGAAAAGGAGTTGAAATATCCAGATAATTTCCCCTAAACTAATTCCCTACATTCTGCCCATGTTGTTTCCTTGCAAATAACCTGGATGAACCATCACTGTGATTTTTAATACTTCAAATCAATGGTACTCGATCTATTCATAGAGGGAACAGGTTTCTTTAATTTTTTCTTCCCACACATCCAAGGTGAAGCAGGATTTGGTCAATTCTAACATCCTAAAACAAAGCAACTTTATATCTGAAACACTTATAACCTTAATATATCACTTTCCATCAACAAATTTTACAATTGTCTTAAGTGCAATTTTTAAGGATGACAACATCTTCTGGATAAGCCACAGAAAGAGTAATATATTTAGTCTACAAATTCATGAAATATTGACCAGCATGCCAAGTGCATTCCGCTGCATGGTCTTAATTCCTTAAGCAAGACAGGTGCTAAAAGAGCTCCAAAAAGGGGAGTAGGGTGGGGAGATTGCTTGCAACCTGTGCCAAAGTTTTCTTTTTCTTTTTAAATGAAATTTAGTTAATGGTGAATAGAAATGTCATATGAGCATGAGCATGAATGTAAGACAAAAATAATCTATGCAAAAAGTAATTTCCAAGTTATTTTAAATCTTCCTTGAAATGGGGCCTAGAAAATATCAATGAGATGAGAGAGTTAAAGTCTGGCTTACATTAAAGGATGCTTGTGAATTAGGAAAGGAAAATAACACAATGTCTAAATTTGGAAGCACTTCCAAAGGCATGGAAATTTACCCCAATTGAAGGATTCATCTATGTCAGGACATGCATAGATCCTGTGAGTATCTGTTCTCTTTAGAAATGGGTGGATGCTAAAAATGAATTATCACAGAGCATTAAGGAGCCGCCTTGGTTTCCATTCTCAAGTTGGCAAAGCACTGAAATAATTAACTGGTCAATAACAACACTGCCCACTATATTAGATTAAGCAATTATGAATCAGTTCTCTAAATTTAGCAGGTAGACTCATTCTATTTGACTTTTCAAGCCAGTTCAGCCCAAATAGTAAGTACAGTATGATGCTTCTAAGCAGAAAGGAAAATAAATCCCTCTGCTGGAAATCAGAATTATATCCAGCCAAGTTCTTCCAATTTTTCAATGTGGAAACACTTAGCAATGGCTATTCAATTGCTTAGTTGAGCTCTAAGACATTAAATGAAATCAGAGATGAGGAAAGATGTAGGTACAGGAGTTCATTTTTACAGAAATGCCATAATTAAAACAATGAAATTCCACTTCTAGAACTGTATTAAGTACTTCAGAATCTTATTTACTTTCTATAGTGACAAATATAGCTAAACAAGAAGTTTTTGACTCTATCAAAAGACAAGAGCACTTAAAATTATTTTAAGATTATGGGACCACAGAGGAAAGTGATCGACAACACAGAGTGTGCCTAAGAAGAGTCACTTAGAGAGAATAAACTCTCTCAGGCTTTCACAGACCGCAAAAGATCTATAAGGTGCTGTACATGGTTACAGGGTAAATCCTGAAGGGATCTGACTGACCTTGGCAGATACAAAGGTTACATTCTTAGTTATATAGGTTTTGCTTTAACTTGGTCGTAACCATCCAGCAGAAAAGTATAACCACAAGGTACAAAAAGTAACGCTATATTAATAGGCTGAGCTGTAAAAGGCTCAAGTCAACAAATTCTGACAATCGCCAATTCTGCTGATAACCAACCCACTACTATTATGGACTATTGGACTATTGAGTTATTTTGCTGAATTCAAATATCTACAATCTTTAGACTGGCTTCAAGTATGAAAAGTTCCTTTAAAGACTTCTCCAACTATAGCTTCCACTGCATTCTAAGTGCAATGGAACACCCATCTCTGACAAGACAAAATGAAAAAGGGGGATATACTGGGAACCATGAAGCTAGGAAATCTATCAAATATGTGTAGGTGGGACTTGACCCACGCCTAAAGCAAACAAGCTACCTCACCACTAAGATGAATATCCTGTCTAGTTAAGGTTAGCTATCAGTTGCTAGGCAAACTAGTGTGCTAAGCTACTAACTTCACAAAAGTATAAATAAAGGAGCATTTTGTTGTGGGGAAAAAAAAAATTATATATATATATATATATATATATATATATATATAAAACAGCTACTTTCTCTTAGTTCATTGAGAATAAAAGTTTGTACTAATATTGTTTAGACAAGATATCATGTCTGCATCTTGTCCTCTGAAAAACTATAAAGACAACAATATGCAATGTATTAATTTTAATTACTGCAACCATCCTACTAACCTATTTTAAAACTGTTTCATTGCTAGTTTTCTTCTCATTAAAAATGAATAAAAGTAAATGAAATAAAATTATTTTAAAAACAAAAAGACAATTCTGCTTTTTCTTTGACATTGAGAAAAAAATAAATTTTTGTTTCCCAATTTCATTTATCCTATTTGTCTCAGTTGGGTGTTTGCTTGAAGCATACTTGAAAGAAGAAGACAAAGCCTGGGCCAATTTATGCAAAGAAGAACACACTGTCTTCCTTTAAGGGCTTATAAAAATAAATTTGGCTTACAAAAAGTAATTCAAGGAGATTTCCACATTGTCCTCTCATTTCATATGAGCCTGTTGATTGTACTCCATATTTTTCTCCAAATTCATATAGCGTAGGACAAATTAAACAAAATTTCTAAGTATATAATTGTAATCTAGCTAAATATAAATACAAGTTTCACATTTTATGACAAAAGATCACATCAAATTTGATTTTTAATTTTAAGAAGTCAGTCTAATCAATCCCTGGTTCTGCCAAAAAGAAAAAGAAAATTAAATAGAGAAATCAGTCTAAATGGTGGTTGGGATCATTGTAAAGACAAAAAATTGCAATAAGTTTTCCAAGAAAGCTAAGTGCCCATCTGGGTCATGATGAAGCAGTGCATTTCATTTAAACCCAAAGCACCTTGGAATGGAGTTTTTCTCTTTGGATCAAGACACTGAGTTCAAGCTCTTGCCTAGATTTTGTTGGCAAGCTGTACTTTCTGTAATCTGTATCCCAAGCACTACTCATCTTTTTAACTCTTGTGTGGGGTTTGCCACCTTGTGTCGTGTAGCACCATGGCAACTCAGCCCGAACATACAGACATTCCTGAGCCTGAAAGAACATCCCAACTGCAAATATGGGCTCACTGTAGCCAGGGCTTCTGCTGTGAACCACAGAGTCAGCAAAGAATTTTAACAAAATTTTGTTTTTAGTTGTGGCTTTGTGGGACAGTAAGGCAAATCCATCCCTGACACTGTAACAATGTGACCTGGCAGAAGGAACTTACAGCTCTATCACAAAACATAAGTCCTACACATATAGCCAGACAATCTTTCAGTCTCACAGAAAGAACAGCCATTCCTGCAAATGTACTATTTTTTAAGTTTTGGCACAACAGATTTGTTCTCGAATATTTTAAATCCCTTTGGCATTTTTAGAAGACTAAATAAAATATAATTCTTGCCAAATCTTGTAAGATAACCTATGATTGAAAAATTCATTTTCCTTATAAATTTGATATAAACATCATACTTAAGTTTCTCAATGTGAAAGACTGGGTTGCTATTCCTTTCACATCTAAACCGTGCTCAGTAGCATTCATGTGCACTCCCAGCTCCCTGGGAGGCTAAGGCAGATTACAAGTTCAAGACCAACCTGCGAAATTTACTGAGACCCTGTCTCAAAATTTTAAGAATTACAAATGAAAATAAAGGGTGAAAAAATAGCTCAACAACACCTGCCTGGTAAGCGCAAGGCCCTGAGTTGTTCAACCCCCAGTACTAAAATAATAAAAGTAAAAAGGATTAGGGAGGGCACAGCTCAGTGGAAGAGCACTTCTGCATTAATCCCTAGAGCCATCATAAAAATGGGGAAATCACGGCACAAGACTGGATCTAAATCACCCAAAGCTAGCTGGAAAACTTAGTACTGAGAGCCACAAAATACTATTAAATTACTACAAAAATAGTGTAGGTTTTTGTTTTTGCTTTTCTGCTTGGAAAAATTTTAATTCAGACATCCAACTCACACTACACACCAAAGTAAATGCCTCATAAATTTTAATTCTTTAAAAAATATGTGTCTAACACTAAAATTGTCTTTTTTTTTTTCACCTTTCCAGGAACCAATTTTTATTTGTGCTAATACCCAAAAGGCTGGCCCCAGACTGTGGTGTAGTTTTGACTTTTATACAATGTTGTGTCTTTGTCACCTTTCAATAATGACACAGTAATAAGTTCCTGCTTCAATGGGTACAATCTACATCACAGTGCCACACTGGAATTGCCCATGCACATCTGGTGACCAAGTGTGCCACGCGCCATGCTTTGTTCTGAGAAGAACCTCACCGTATTCCTTTGAGGAGGGCCTGCCACATCACCCTCTGATTCTTTGATTCTCTATTTTGGGTCAGACTGTACACTGTGCTTGCTTTGGCAGCACACATACTAAAATTGGGTCAAAATGTAGTATCCTGGTTCCCAGATTTATATTTCCGTAACACCATCACAGCTGATTCAGACATACTTTTTTTTTTTTTTTTTTTTGTCTTTTTGAGACAGGGTCTCACTATGCAGTTCAGGCTGGCCTTAAGCTCACTCTGTAGCTCAGGCTGGTCTCGAACTCACGATAATCCTCCTGCCTCAGCCTCAGTGCTGAGATTACAGACCTGTGCCACCACGCCCGGCTTTCAGACATACTTTTTTTATTCAACTGTTAAGGTCCTTTTAAGTTTCAAAATCATGACCCAAAAAATGACCAGAACTTATATATAGAAAACTTTTCTGAGCATAAAAAAAAACTGACCTAAAAGAGGAAATGGGAGGCAGGAGACAGGGGGCAGCCCAGTCAAAACAAATGGAGTTGCTATTACATAGGTCAGCAAACCATGACCCCACCAGCAGCTGAATCTAGCCTGCTGCCAGTTCTCTAATTTGGGACTTTTTTTATTTGTTTTATTTTGACAGTATTAGGGATTGAACACAGGGCCTGAACACAGGGCCTTCACATTAAGCAACATCTCCAGCTCTGTTTATTTTTCTTTTGAGAAAGATCTTCCTAAGTAACCACATTGCCAGGCTAGGTTTAAACTTACAATCCTCCTGCCTCCAGCCACCATGCCAGCTCCATGCTACTACTTTTGTAGTGCCCATGAGCTATGAGCAACTTACACATGTTTAAACAGTCACTAAAAGTAACGGGCATAGTATTAAAGGGCATCTAGATTATCCTACTTTTCTCACTGCTGAGAGAAAATATCTGGCACCCAAAGTTAGGATTAAAGGTTTATTTAGCTCACAATATATAGAAGTTTCAGTCCAGAGTCCAGTGCTATGGCAGAGGAGCACAACAGAGGAGAAATCACAGTTAGGGCAGGCCAGGCAAAGTACTTATACATAAAAGAATAAGCCCAGTAAACAGGTGGAGGAGACTGTTCTGGCTTAGATACAAAGTGGTCCCTACAGCCCCATGTGTTTGGAAGGTGGGTTGCTTATGAAAGCAGTGCAGCTGACTTGCTGTTAAGTATACTGCACCAGGCAGGGTTTGGGTGGAAGAGGCCAATCCCTGGGGTTGGAGCCTGGAAAGGCCAGTCTTTCTCCCCAGCTCCTCTTCTCAGCCTCTATTTCCTCACCAGCAGGCCATTTGTAGCTCTCCTCTGCCATAGCCTCTGGCCTTGGAACCAGCCAACAATGGACTAAAGCATGAGCCAAAGTAAGCCTCCTCCCTCACAGGTCAGGTACTTTATCCTGTCAGGTATTATGTCCCACCAATGAGGGAAGTAACTAAGAGGTTTTTTTCTAAGTAAAAGAAAAATTACAACAGTTTGAGTAAAAACAGCAAATGCCGAATTGAAAGAATCTCTCTGATCTCTTAAGGGAAAGATTTTTGAAAAAGTCCACATTGAACACTATAAAACAAGAGCTGAAAAACTGCAATGTGGTATAGCAAATAAGCTTTACCTTTTCAAAAAGCACTGTGGTAAGGAGAAAGAAGTCTCAGAAAACATCCATTACTTGCTTTTCATTCCTAGGAACAGAGCCTGGAAGATATGCAAGTCCATACACAGAAAAATCTATGATGGTTTCATAAAATAACATTAATTCAATGGAAAACTAGGAACAGCAGATTTCCTTCAATTCTGAGTCATATTTTTCAGATATCTAAGTTTCTATGTATCTAAAATTAATATATCCAACTATACATTTAACCCACTACTTGTTCACATATATCAAAGTAATGCTATACCTTTTAATCAACAGGGCCTTGTACATACCACACAGAGGCATCTCATACCGATGGTAAAGAAGAATTTGAAGAGGACCAGGCACAATATTCTCTTGGTGAGACACAGCCACTGATAAAACCACAGCAGAGAAGCAAGGAGAGAGCAGTAGCCTCAAGCCCAGTGTCCCTCTCTGATTTCCTTAAGTTCTAGCGGCAAAGCCACTAGAAGCCAGCGAGTAGGGCAGTCTGGAGAATCAGCACCACTGTTCACTCCAAGGGGGCAGAGAACCAAAGGGTCTAGGTGCTGAGGCTGTGTGTGTGGCCTACAAACTTTAGGTGATGTCAATATGATGGGATTAAGAGGTGGCACCTTTATGAAGCCATAGGTCAAGATGTCCCTCCTTGTTAAAGGGATTGAGACCCTTGCGTCAGAGGCTTCTGTAGCATTTAACTACCTTGCTCTTTTCCCTTCAGCCACCACATTAAGGATGGGACAACAAAAAGGCCTTTACCAGATCAAATGGTGGTCCCTGACCTCAGCCTCCATAGCTCTAAGAAATAAAATTCTGTTCTTGACACACTGCCCAGTCTCATGCACTGGTCTTAGCGGCACAAGACAAACTCTGACAGGAAGGAAAAGAGAAGAATTATCACTATCGTTCTGCACACCCAACAAATAATATAAAAATTACTCCCACTGTGACACACTGGAAGAAAAAACTAAATCTCAATGTCTTAAGTAATATTACCCCAGATTATCCCATGAATCAGCACCTGAGTGGCTTTGGTTGCTTCAAAAAGAACTGACAAAACAAATGAGAATACAGGAATCTGAAAGTCAAGCTTTTTTAGAAAAAACATCTTCTGCAATGCTAAGGTACAATGAAGAAGTGAGGCAAACAGCTATCATTTGGGAAAGACAGAAAATATGAGTATCACGTTAAATGCACAGAAAGTCTAAATTAAAGAAGAAATTATTTTTAATAGCAAGGAAACGGATAACCTGGCATATGACTCAAAGTGTAGGCAAAGTTAAGAGCATAAATAGACTTAAGTTTTCCAAACACAAAGGTTTGAAAAGAATCCATTTCTAATTTAAATTCCTTCTAGTAAGATTTTTAAAAAGGCTCTACTGAGTTGTTTCATCAAGAACACACAGAGGCTAGCATCTAGAAAAAAGCCAATTTTAAAGGGTTAAAGAGTAACCCTTTAAATAGTTACTATTTAAGAAAGTATCTGTGTTAGCTTTCCACCACTGTAACAAAGTACCTGAAACAATAAGGAAGAAAGGTTTGTTTTTGATGCTGTCTTGGAGGTTTTAGTCTACTGTCAGGAAGACCCATTGTTTCGGGTCTGTGGTGAGAAAACCTAATCCTGTGGGGAGCACTTGGTAAAGCCGTTTACCTCATGGGTGAGACAAAAGACAGAAGAAATAGTGAATCCACAATCTTCCTCCAGAACATGCCACAAATGCCCTAAAACCACTGGCTCGGTCCCCATTCTTCAAGGCACCCCCACCTCCCACTGTGCCACCGTAGAGACAACACCTCTGCATTTGGGCCTGCAGATGACACTCCACAACCAAAGTGTGCAGTGATCCCCGGAGACCTGGCACTATAGTTCTGCTATTCTCCTTGCTTCAAGTCACTATATACAAAATTCCTGTTAGAAGATGTGGTGTTCTTTCAATCCCCAATACAAAACAAAAAAAAAAAAAAAAAAGAAAAGAATGGGGAAGCAAGCATGTCATTCAGAACAAAAATTATACTTTATGCCTAGCAAGAGAAACTAAGAGAAACTCCTGACAGCAACAAAGAGCCACCCTTTGCCCACATACACAACAGCATACAGCGTACTCCCACCACCATGCCTTCCTACAGGAGGTCTTTCCTTTTCATCGCAGTCATGTCTCCCAACCTGGTGCACAAGAACCAGTCCCTGTTGACACCACTCCTCCCAGGGTCCTATGCATTTACATTCAATTACCTCTATACTTTCACAGTTAGTATGTGCTTACTTGTACTTGTTCCCTAGTAATTGCTTTCTAGAAAATTATCTTTTAATGTGTTTATTCTAAACTCTCAATCTCCCACAACTTCCCAGAAGGGTCATTACCCATTTCGAGGAGGTTCATCTGGCATTCTCCAACTCAATCTTTAAGGGTTCAAAGACACAAGTGGTTGAAGCAAATGTAGGCACCGACTTTACCTCTAACAATCAGTTCACCAAAACCTAGAGGTTGGAAAGCACTTGGGTTAGAAGTCTAGAAATATGTGTTTAAGGACATGGGTTACCATTGCTATGGCATTTATCCATACCTCCACTGTGCTAACAACAAACAGTAACAACTCTTTCACATTTGGTAGGAAAACCACCAATAGCTTATCTGCCATGTATAGATAAGATATTCCATTCACACTTCAACTGAACAAGTACATTTATCATTACAATTTGGCATCACACTTGAGGAAATAAGCCAGTCCTCACTTATAAAGGGTAGTGGGAATTCAGCCCTAAAAACCTAGAGTCCTAAGAGAAGGCGTCTCCCTTGACTATGCACTGTTCATGGTTCCCAACACTCCTGTACTGGAATATTAACTTCCAAAGTAACACATTAAGATGGAACCTTTGGGTAGCCTGCTGACCTGTGAGGGACTGGTGCCCTAGTAAGTAGGCCCAGAGAGTTCCTGCCGGTCCCTTCCACCATATAAGAACACAGAAGAAAGTATCACCACAAACCAGTAAGCAAGTCCTCACCAGACAGTCTTCCAGGCTGCTTCTCAACCTCCAGAACTATGAGGAATGGACCTGTTTTGGACATAAGTCACTGAGTCTACAGTACTCCTTTACAGCAGTCTAAAAAGACTAAGATACCCTCATTCACTCTGACTACATCTTTGTAGGAAAAGAGATGTTTAAATGGTCTTTTCTTTGACTTCACTAGAAAATTATACTTACAGTGCAATCCAAGAAGCCACAAGCATTAACACTTTTAGTCATCACTCACTCTCTTTACCATGTGTTACCTCATACTGCTAGTCATCCTGAGTTTGATTTATTAAAAATCATCACTGTGCTTAGTGATAACTGAAGTGATTATTTTCAATTTTTAAAAAAGCCAAAGCTCTAAAAGTGAAACTGAGAACCATGTCCCACAATGTGACTACCTCAGTGTTTTTCAACATATGAAACACTGGTTCTAATGGCACTTTAGATGAATCTAGTGACACTTGTTTTGCTTTGAAGAATTCTGCACAAACAGCCAACCAGCAGGTCCTACAATGGCATAAGAAAATCAATAATTAAGGGAAGAACCTGTAATGGCACTAAGCATGTGATTATTTATTTAGCTGTCGTTCTCAGCCTTCTAGTTCAGGTAGAATTCAGGCAAATATACCATTTTTTTGATCAGTTATCTTAACTTGCTTAAACAGATCCTCAAGGGCTGTCCAGTGTGAGCTAGCCTGCAGTGCACCTCAGCTCTCAGCTACCTTACCAGAAGAGATAATAAATCTTTGCCACTCAGCAAGAGCTGAGGAAGCAGTCTCCCTAATTTTCATCACAGCAGGACAAAAGAAGCTTTTGACTACAAAAGAAAAAACTTTATAAAATGTACAAAATCACCAGGCATTCAGGGTATTTGTGAGAAAGAACTTGATGTTGAGCACCAGTAATACTTGGACAGAACAGACTAGAGCATCTTATCTGAAACCATTTAAGAACAGGAGAAAGCACCATCTTGAGTTTCACCCATAAAGTACCAAGGTGGGGTTCTGGAATCCTAAAATAAACCCCACACCTCCAGAAAGTCATATTCTCAAAGCTTATCATGGAAATTACAGATCCCTGTTTAGCAGGATGGTAGCAACACCACCAAGTTCACAGGGCTGGCGAGCTTCAAACACGAGATAAACAAATAAAAGCATTTAAGAGTGTCTTAATTACAACAAAAACATTTGTTTAGTACTGAACTGTTTTAATCATCTTGGACAATCACTGGAATCAGTCCATAGCCTACGCAGAACATGAGGTTCACACAACACAGCAGATGGCTCTTTCCACACTGTGGAAAGGGTGGGAGAGCCAGGAGCCAGGGAAATGTGACACTGAAGACCACAAGTCTTCCACAGGTCTGACACAGGACAGCAGCTCCTAAGTGGCAAATTTGCACAGCACAGGTACCACTGTTTTCAGAGCAATACACAGATGGCCAGCAAGAAGCCTCCCAAAGCATCCCTCATTGTTATAACTTGCATCCTCTGCTCAACAATACATTTAATATGGTATACTCTGCTCTATTAATCACACCCCCCACTTGACAGATTCCATTAAAAAAAGTTTTAAATAACTTCACATAGAGTTACAAGTCAAATACTGAAATTGATAAAACCTAAGCTGTTAACTGCAGTATAAACAGGATATCCAGATTCCTCTTTGGTAAGTCACAATCCTTCTCCCTTAGGCTTATTTTATAACTGTTTTATACTTCATACATTTTTAGAAAACTAGAACAATTTTCTATTTTGTGGCTGAATGACAGTTCTTAACTACAACAAAGAAGGCTTAATCTAATCACACCTCAGTACTCAATAAGTCAGCAAGCAATAAATGTAACAAATGTTTTATCAAAGGCAAAATACAAATGTTTTATCAAAGGCCCACTACAAAGCAAGGCTCAGCCTTCTACCTGTCATTACAGTGTCCAGATCCACCAGTTATCCAACAGGAAGATTATAAAACCATCTTTATCAACCAGTGTGATCTGTCACACTAAAGTTTCACAGCTAACAAGTTGGGCCTTAGAATTTGACCCACACCTACAGCATTCACACACTGCAGTCACCTAAAAGACAGTGAAGGGTTCATTGCTAGTTCCCACTAAGGACTCAAGGTCAGCCACTTTTCCAAGAACTATCTGTGAACCGGACATGCAATCTGGCACTGTTCTTCTAACTCATTATTTCTCAAGCCTCCTGGAGAAATGGTGAAATGGGGGAGAGGATTCAAGAAAGCAGAACATACAGTTTTGCCCAGGAAAATGCCCTCACCTCCTAATGCAATTAAGTTTTCCTCTTCCTATTGTTGAAAGGATTAAATACATTCTGAAACTAGAAACTGCTCCCTGTGCTAATTAGGCCATGGTGAATAATTAATACAAAAACAGGAAAGAGGGGATCCCAAAAGTCAGTAATTTATCATAATTTGTTCTGAGTTTCTCTGCATCAACAAAAATACCCCTGTGCAAGAAGTTCTAAACCTTCAAAACAACAATATTAAATCAAATACATGCACTACTAAAAAAGCAGAGTTCTAGGTTCGGCGAGATAGCTCAGGGACTAAGCACCTGCTTAACACAAGAACAGGGATCACCCCCCACCCCAACGCCTGAGCCATTGAGACGATGTGCGGTGGCGCACACCTGTAATCCCAGCAGGATTACAGGTGTGCGCTGAAAAGAGGAGCATCACTGCTGAGTCTGAGCTGCATAGTGAAACCAAATACTTAAGAATAAATAAATAACAAAGCAGAGTTCTGAAGCACAGAGAAAATAAACAAGCATGTATAGGGTCAACAGCATATAGCAAAGTAAAATAACAAAGGAGACTTATACTCATGAAATGATTAATTTAAGCCTAAAGTTCATTGAAGTGAACAGACAACCACACTACTCCCTACACACACAGACCGTACCAAGTGAGGGGCTATTAAAATCACATAATGTATAAACTACAAAAACGTACATCCCTAGGGAGAAGGCAGATGAAGATGTGAGCAGCCACAGCAAATTGCTTAGAAGGAAGCACCCCAGGACAGCGTGAAGGAAGAGCCTAACTAAGCAGAATGACTACATTTAGTCTTCAGAAGGTCTTTGCACTGAATGAAGTCCTTAGCATCTTTTGACAGATCAAGACCCAGGCATGGACGGAGAGCTAGAGGGCAGGGCCAGGGCTCTCTCTATATGACTTCTCTCCTTTCATTCGGGCCAAGAGGAAGAGTCTCATGGTGGCTGGCCACAATGATACCAGGAATAAATCTCAGCAAACTATGCTAGCAGAAAGACAAAGCCATTTCTCTGATTCCCCGAAACTGCCTACCTACTACTGTCACCGGTGAGGGTTTTACTGCTGAACCACCTTAAGGAAGTAGGAGAACTTCTGACTTCTCTGAGAAGGCTGAAGCACAGGTACTGACCTGACTGCAGGACTAAGCAAACACTTGGGAGAGCAGACAGCATATCCAGGAGAGGTGAAAGAAAGCAGAGAGCACAGCACTGACAAATACTCATTACAAATTTGGTGGCAAACCTGCTGAAGCATTTCAGCATGGTTAAGTTGATCATCTGAAGGAAATTCACAGTAGAAGAACATAATTTTAGGCCTCTTAGAGCAACCATTTTGATAGTTCTCATAAGGTACTTAACTAAAAACTTTATGATAAAACCACAGAACACATGACTAAAATCCTAATGTATAGTAAAAATCAATGAATACCACCAACTTATATGGTAAACTTCTGAGATCCAATTAGTTGACTGCAACCTTGGCCCTTCAGATAAAGATATGCTCCTGCCCTAGCCTATCACGTTGTCTGAAAAGGCACTTCGCATTCACAGGGCCTGGTTCTAATCACAGCATGGCTTACAGCACCACCACAGAGCTCAGCAAGACACTCCTAGACAGAAAAATTTTTATATATCTCCTTTCCAATTACTTTTATTAGAAGCATATTTTTGATCCCACTAAGAGAAGAAAAAGACCCCAGCTGAGCTCCTTTTCCTACTCCAGGCCTCCCTCCCTGCACGCCTTCTATGAATGGGATCCTATTTCATCTTTACCCCCTGGAAGACAAGGTACCTGCCAACTAAGGTCAAGAGCAAATCACTTCACTCCCCTCAGCCCTGTCAGATGCTGCCGCTCAGGCACTTGTGGGCTTTTAGCATCAGAAAGTTACTTCCTTGTTCAAGGGTCACTGTTAACTCTTGTTAACAGACACAGAAGCAATCTCACACTTGGTGTGGAGGGTATCTCCCTGTAGCCTCACAGCAGTTTTCAAACTGAATGATAAAGTCACCAAGGAGTTAAGACAGAGAGCATGGTCTCTGAGACTATTTAAAAAACTATCCTAATACACCTGTGTTTATCATATTAAAGGAAATAGCTGCCTTTTTGGACGGTACATGATGGGAGTGTATATGAGATCTTTCTTTACAAATTTAAAAATTAAAGACTAAAATACAACAAAAACTTTCAATAATGCAGTAAAAGCTGGAAGGAGCTTGTTAGCCACCCTCTATCAGAAGTGGGTACTCTGCAGTGCCAAGTGAAGACCCTCACACCATAAGTTTTCCTTTTTGTACTATGACCTCAAAAGTACTGAAGACAGTGAGAAAAGCCATCCCAGACTAAAGGCCTCCATGAATCTCCTACCGCAGGACCAAGCTGATCATAGTAGGACATAAAGAGAAAAAAAGTCACATGCACCTTCCTCAGTGGCTACCTTCCCTGCTGTCCTGGCTAAGGTACATGTAAGGCAGAATTAACTGCCACTGGTTCACACAAAACTTTCATATAATTATAAAGCACAATCAGAAGGTAAATCAACTCTTGGGTACCAACGATGTACATCCCTTACAATCACCTTTATTAAATGCTTCACAAAGCAGAACACAATGGTTAAAGGTGCTAGTAAAGATGTTTTGCTCTATACCTAGATAACTGAAGAGTTCTATTGTTTCTCCTGTTGATACCTTTAAAGTACTAATGCATTTTACCATCTTTTTAAAAACTCCTGCTGACTACAGCTGCCAAGATGTCCACAGGAACAATTCTTAGTTTCCCAAAACGGCAAGACATATTTTACAAACTAAGTCATTGCACAGCTCAGAATAAAGGCTGTGACCCTTGTGATCCCCACCAGCAGGGATATTAAACTATATTCCATTCTGCTCTTTTGGCTGAAAAGAACTTCAAATAAGATCTCTGCTGTGACCGAAGAAGCTCCTCTGCTAGCATGCCCCACAGTGCGCACAGCTGGAGAGCTGGCTTGTCCTCCTGAAGAGGCACAGGCAAGGCTACATACAAGCTCCTCTGCTCAAAGGCTCTCAACACCAAAGTAAGACGTCTAAAATATGCCATGATGGCAATGGCTTTTGGCTTTGGAGTTTTGTTTGTTTGCAGTGAGACAAGATCTCCCTATATAGTGCAGGCTGGCCTTAAACTCACCGTGATCCTCCTACCTCTGCCTTCTAAGTGCTAGGATTACAGGCATGTGCCACCACACCTAGCTAGGATAGGGATTTTCAAAGTCTGTAATTCTCATCATCATTTCTACTTTTGAGGCTACCTCACTGTTGTGAACTGGAACCTAAGACAGCATGCACCATGGATGCATAAATGAATCCCAAATGAGACAGGAAGTATGACTCTAGGAGGACTAAAGCAGCAGTCACTATCCGTGGATGAAGCTTGATGAGATCAGCAATTCCTGTCCTCAGAACAAGACTCCTTTCACACCATTTGAAACAGAGAAGGTAAAGAAACTACTTACTGGCTATCAAGAACCATTCCTAGGCATAGGGCCAGTAAAATAGCTCACAAAACTAAGTGCCTGCTTAGGTAAGTAAGTGCAGTCACCAGGGTTCAGCTCCTGGCAGCACATGCTGCATCAGCTCCCAAGACCAGAGGTGGTGGCACACGCCTGTAATCCCAGTGTTGGGGGTGCTGCAAACAGAAGGATCACTATGAGTCAGAGTGAGACTCTGTGCCACATACAGAAGGAGGAGGAGGAGGATCATTCCTAGGCATGATCCACATTTTCTGGCTAGGTCTTGCTAACATCCCATTTTGCTCAACTTGAAAATGAAGGCTAATTTCAGGAACCAGCTATAAACTCTCAGGTACCTGAAGAAGCCAGTATTATTTTGCAGCTGCTCTCCTTCATGCTCTCACAGTTTCACAGATACTGTAACACAGCCCTATCACACAGACACTAAGGAACACACACTACTAAAGGCACTTGGAAATCAACTACTTCAGGTATATGGGAATGGAAAACAAGAGGTTTCCCCCACCCCAGACTGACTAAATATCAGAGTAAACATACTGGAAAAAAGAGCAGCCAACAGAGGGCATAACTGCAAGAGTGATCTACTAAGAGACAGCCAACAGAAAAGGGGCATTCCAGGGAGAAGGGGAAACTCCAGCCAAGGTGCACAGGTGAGGAAGCCCAACTCAAGCAGGGAACAAAGAGCTACTCCTTCAGCTTCCCTTAACTTCTCCCGCCAGAATTGTGAAACATGTTTAGTACCTTAGCTCAGAAACTTGGAAGATGTTACCACATATAATTAGGAGAGTGTGGCTGTAATAGTCACGTCTTAATGAAGATCAGAGACAGACAAAGCATTTGAAAATGTTTCACTTTTTCCACAAGTTTCAGCTGCTGAACTACCTACTATATAAGAAAAAAATTTCCAAGGGTTCGTCAAGGTTAACAAGGGGCTGCCTTTGGCCCAAACACATTTGTACAAGTTTGAACACACAAAAGTTCCATTCACTGAATTCGTATTTAGTGAATGCCTTCTATGTGTTAGGCACTCTGCCAGATCCAAGGGATACAAAGATGAACTGACCTTATTCTTAGCTTATGAAAACACAGAAAGAGACAGCCACAATCACTGAAGCAAAACGTAGTGAGTGCTATGAAAATAGTAAATAAGAAATAACAAGTGTTCATTAACTGGGTAACACCATCTTGAAAGGGTAGCAGCAGAAACATTTTCTAGATGAACTATTTTGTCCATATCTAAGCATATCTTTGATCTGGCTTATCTACTAAAAACAGTTTATTTGGTTGTATACACCTTCATAAAGTTACTAAATTTACAATCACCATTTCATCTCTATAGATTTCATTACTATTTCCTATGACTATATTAAGAACACGCCAATTAGGTCAGGTAAGAGACAGTCCTTTCAACAAATACTTTGTATTAGTTCTGTACTGTCCCGGGTATATCTGTATAGTACCTTATTACCTATTTAACAACATCAACTTGAAATTTTCAAAGCAGAAATGCTAGAGAAGCCTCCTCTTTACCTAGAATGTCTGAGTTCAGTAAATCTTCCTAATCTCCTGCTTACCACAGTAAAGCTGCCAATACGGCATCTACTAGGTCCTGGGAAAGACTATTATTTCATAAACCTTGCATGACATATTCCTTTGTAGTACCACTGAACCTTTAGCAACTTGTCAAAGTATTTGAGTTTTAAGAGGAAAACTATTTTTAAAGTACATAGTACCAGCCTTAAAATATATGATTAAGTGGCAAACATGCTAACACAATGCTAGTTACTCTGCCTCCTCTTTTCGTGTGCCACCCCGTGCTGAAGCTGTCCACAGTTTCTGGCTTGAGTGGCTCATGTCTTGTACCTACACACACTCCTTTCACTCCTCAGATATCATCGTTCTCTAAATAAATCTCCTCTCAACAGCAGATCACCCTGCTGACCTCAAAAGAGTCCTACGTAGAGCTGAACAACAAACAGCAGTAGAAAGGAACACAGCTGGTTTCACTCCCTTCCCTCTATAAAGGATTTCAGCCTGCTTCATTTAGTCCTTCTGTTAACATCACTTCTGTCTTCTGACCCTCCAACTTTCAGTGAAGTAGTCAACTCCACATCCTCAAATATTTCAAGATCCAATAATCTCTGATTAGACAGCTAGGCATTAACTGGAGTCCTAACCACGCACAAGATGACTACCATCTCAAAGAAAGCAATGACAAGGTACATTTCTTCACCTTTCTGATAGATGTTACACCTTCAGCCCTGTAGCAGAGGTGCCTCTGAAATGCAAAGCAATCAGAGGAAGAGCTCAGCATAGCCAACAATTACCAATTAGTCCTCATCGTTGCCTGGAGAAGGTCATGGTACTCACCAATAACATCACTTCTCCCTTACAACAGAGACATGTTGGCCTCTCAGGCCACACAGCAGTGTGCCTCAACCCTAGCCACTTCTCACACATCTCCAACTCGAAGCTCCCAGGACAACCCTTGCTCCTTTGGCTCCAAAAAGAACCTTTTAACATCAGAGGACCCCTCCTCTCCTCTCCTGAGCATCAGAGGCTCAGGCTGTGTCTGAAAAATCCCGGCACTGTGAGCCTCAGTGAGAAGCAAAGCAAGAGCATATCCTAAGAAAACACATGTCCACACAAAACCTGTGCAAGAACATGCACAGCAGTGTTGCTCACAGCAGCCCTAAAGGAGAAAAACTTGAGTGCCCATCAACTGATGAGTGGAAAAACAAATTGAGTCTATACCTTCAAATTTACTAAAACTCACTTGATTGCAGACATTTCAAGTACTTAAAATATATCTTAATAAAGGTATGTAGGTTTCCCCCCAAAGATAACTATAACATAGTGGTGACAGGATCCCAGAGGAGATAAAACCTACAGCACCTGTATCTCAAACATTAATTAAAACAAGAAAACAAAACAGTGATGTTTTCACATCTTCCCTAAATTCAGCTGAGCTTACAAGTTGTCTTTTTTGAAACAATACAACCCAAAGCCAAAGAAAAGCCAAGATCAGCTCCAACTTACAGATCAGTCTACATGTGACTTTGGAGCATCAACACATAAAATGAAAATTTAAATTTAAAAAAATCGAATCCATCCCATGTGCACTTGCTATATGACTTGTTTCCCTCATTTGATCCCCACTGGATGAGTACTATCTAAGCTATACTTTTATTCCTATTGATTGGTTATAGTTCTGTCTCACCTGAAGCCCACCTCACCTCATGGCTTTGCTCAATAAAACACCCATGAGAAATGAGATTGGCAGGAGCCCACTTTCTTGGCTCCCTTGTGTCCCTTTCAGACAGAAGGGATTTTTTTTTCTTTCAAAAATTTTTCCTACTCTGAAAAAAAAAAAAAAAAAAATCAATGGAAATGAGACATCCAAAAGACCTGAAAATTCTTCTTAATGAGAGATGTCAAAAAGGCTTGTAATTCTTGTCTGAATTAAGCTTAACATTTCCAGTTACCAAATACGGAGCAGACCAGATAGTAATCTAGGCATGCTTGCCACATGCCAAGTCATGTTCTAAGCATACACACCAATACATGACGTAATCCTTGTAACAACTTATCTGTAGATATGAGCAAAAGCAGTTAGTGAAGCCCAGTCTTCCCTGGGAAGCATCTGCTGATAGAAAAGGGGGTCAGTAAGGAATAGTGGACAGGACTCAAACTGTCTGGCTTCCAACATTTCAATGTCCCAAACATAACTACAAACTACCATGGTCTCAAAATTCTTCCTTCATGCAGAGGTTGGACAATAAGAGCACAATTTGGGGGCCTTTAAGGACTAAACTGATTAGAGAAACACTATTTTAAAAATTAAGATATAGACACAAGGGATGTGAAAAGCTGTAACATCTCACATTTCAATGAGCTAGTAGTATAGTCTAGCTTTCTACCAACATTAAAACACAGTGGTGACCTCAAGGTCTAAAAGTAGGGTAACCTAACAGGGAAAAAACACTGCCAACTCATTCTTCTTAATTTCTACTGCCTGAACCCAATTGGAACTGAGAGCCATGGGCCCTTTGAAGTAATTTACAATGGAAACATATAACATGCAGAATGATTCTGAGAATAAAGAAAGATCTAAACATGGGATTGGGGCCCACTAAAAAATGACCTGGTAGTCTATCATTTTTGTATATCTGCATATTTAGGAATGATTTCACCAAATGATGGTGAGGGGGTTCCTCAAGAAAACTGACTAAAAGTGTATTCCACAATCCCTCTCCAATGGCCTATGTCTCTAGTTACTCAGGTTTAGTTCAGGATATTTAACAAAATGACAAGCCATTAATATTAAGACTTTTCTGTTAACTGCTCCATTCATGTCAGTTATCCATCCTTTTCTTCCAAAATTTTGACTGACTCTTTGGTACAATACTTTATTCCAAAGTCGCTTATTTACAAAGGACACAAAGCCAGCACTTGTTTTTCTAAAACTACCAAGTAATCCGATCAAGAAAATCTAAGTGCTAAGGATCACAATGAATGATGTTCTTCTATACATTTCCAACAGAAGCATTATCCAGTCTCATGACTATCACCGGTGTGCCACATAGTACAGTTCATTTCCTTTAGCCCTTCAGAAAATAACACCCCAGCCTCAGAGGACTTAGTCATACAGCAGTCTCCAAAATGTATGGTGAAAGGGGCCCATTAGCAGTCTAAGCCCCTTCATTAGAGAATCCCATTCAATAACTAGTACAGAGGAGATATGCACTATCCTTAACAGTGCTCTGGAGGACAGACTGTGCCTAGAAACAAACCTCTCTCTGCACAGAGTTGTGAAGATGCCCACAGCGGTATGGCTTAAACGTGGAGTGTCCCCATGAGCAATGTGTTCAATGCTTAGTCACCAGCCTCTGGCACTATTTTAATGTGGAGGAAGCTTCAAGAAGTAGGAAGTAGGAGAAAGTTAGGTCAGTGGGGATGGGCTCTTGGAGGGAGTGCCAGTACATCAGGCATTCCTCTCTCCTTTTGCTTCCCAGCAGCTCTGATCCACCACAAGCTCCCCACCATGATTTTCTGTCTCGTCACAAGGTCAAAGACAACAGCACCACAAAAAATATGAACTGAAACCTATGAAAGGCAAAAAGATACCTTTCCTTCTTAAATTATTATTTCATATATTTTGTTATAGTGACAGAAAGCTAAATCACACAATTGTAAATACTTGTTCCCAGTATCCACATAATTACAGTATCTAGAAAGCTCTATTATATTATATTCAAAGAATACATTCCACCCTCTTCTCAAATCCAGAAACCCTTCATTCTATGATGACTTATGATTTTTAGTGGATAATAAGGTAAACTAGGGGCCAAGGAGATGGCTCAGTGGAATAAGCACTTCCCTGGCAAGTGCAAGGGCCTGAGTTCAATCCCTGGTTCAGAAAAAAAAAAAAGAAAAAAAAAAAAAAAAAAAAAAAAAAAAAAAAAAAAAAAAAAAAAAAAAAAAAAAAAAAAAAAAAAAAAAAAAAAAAAAAAAAAAAAAAAAAAAGAAAGAAAGAAAGAAAAAAGAAGATGAACTAAAGATAAATTATGGTACATGAACTGCTTCAAACTCCTACAGCTGAATTCTTAGGGTTAATATACTATCCAGGTTAAATCTCATTAAACTAAAGTGCCTCAGAAACAGCCAAACAAATTCTACTCTGCTACCCACTTTCTGGCATAAATTAAACACTCAAACTGTTCAGGGAGAACATTTTTCAATATCTGTACAAGTCAGAAACACTCGCAGAATTCTCCTATGCCACAGAACGACCAAAGAACAACCTCTGAAAGACTGTCTCAAACTCCCAAGTTGAAGAATTAACTTTAATTAGTCTCATGACATCATTAGGAAGGGCAGTGATCCATTTTAAGCAAAATTTTGAAAGAAAAAAAAAAAAATCAAGATAACCTGTTCAACCCTTTATTATGAAATTAGGAAAAGAATACAAACATGATGTGATGGATTCTGAATAACACAACTTGTTAGCGTTAAGGCTGCAACCCGGACTCTGATCCCTGATAGGAGTCCAGAGCTATCTGACTGCAGTATGCTCCCTTAAGCACAATCTACCCAGGATGAGGTAAAAATAGAACTTGTATTTGCTGATTCCCAGATACCTCTTCTTAAAATCTAAATATTCTTCCTATTCTCAAATGAACATTTTTCAGATTTTTATCAGTCAACTAAAAATAACCAAAAAAAGTTGCTAAAATAAGTCTTCAAGGGGCAGCCAGATAGCTCAGCAGACTAAAGCACCTGCACAGGCAGAACACAGCAGCCCCAATGTGTTATGCCAGCCCTACTCCCAGGGCACACTGATGCAGAGACTGAGACTTGGTGGTATGCACCTGTAATCCCAGCGCTTCAGAGGCTAAACACAGGAGGATCACTGTGAGTCCAATCTACACCATATCTATATAGATATCTATATATATATATATCTTCAATGAAACTAGAGGATGCCCCTTTCCTTCTGATTACTGGAAGTCAGGTTCTAACTAATCCATTGAAAGGACCAGTCCTTGCTTTTACTCAGTATTGAACTACCAACATTCTCACTGCCCAGAGGAAAAGTGCTGAGAAGTTCTAAAAAACACAAGGTCAGCCACGAAGGTCTTGCTGCAGTTAAGGAACAAAAAGGTAGTTCAAGGTCTTCATGAACTTACAAGCACAGGACAAATAAAATTCTCCACCAACATGCAGAAGGTACCTGTCTCTCTGTTACTTTTCTCACATCGCTGGGACAAAATATCCAACACCCAGGGCCAGCAAGATAGCTCAGTGGATTAAGTACCTTCTTAGGCAAGCACAAGGATTGGGTTCATTTCCCAGCACCACATGCCACGCTAGCCACACCCAGTGCCAGCCCCACCCCCCAGCACACTGGGCCAGCCACTGAGACCAGGCATGGTGGCACATGCCTAGAATCCCAGCACCAGGAAGGCTGAAAAGAGGAAGATCACTACGAGTCCAAGCTCTGTAGTGAGATCCTGTACAAAACACATAAAAAACAAATAACTGAACTTTTAAAAAAATAGAAGTTTAAAATAGAAATACCTGACATCCAAAATTAAGGAAGGAGAGGTTTTTTTGGCTCATAGTCTGTGGAAGTTTAAGTCCATGATCAACTGGCTCCAAAGCACAGTGGCACATGGCAGAGGGCAGCAGTTGATGGTGGCAGAAAAACAGTAAAACATTGAGAGCAAAAATAGAGGAGCAAAGGCTGTACCAGAAGAATGGGTGAGATGAGACTCATTACCAACATGAGTCCTCTGCCAGATATAAAAATGCTCTTTTTTCCCTTACACCCTATGCTGAACTTGCAATCTGAAAGTTCCCATCAACCATAAAGAGACTAACTATGGTCAATGCAACTGGCCACATTTCCAAAAGCAATTTTTATACAATGAACATAGCAAGAACAATAAATCTGACATACGTGTAAAATCAGACTTTCCTTTGGTGGACTACTATTATTTTTTTCTTCACTGTTTACTCTAGGGCCAACAAGATAGCTCAGCAGCATAAGCCCCTGCCTGGCAAGCACAAAGTCCTAAGCTCAATCTCCAGTACACACACACACACACACACACACACACACACACACCTGTATACTCTCATGTACACAAAGGCAACAAACTAATAATACCTGCCAGTCATCACAAACTGTTCATGCTGTTTTAAACTTCAGGGGTTTCAAGCCATCTGTCACAGAATAATAAGTGATAATGCTTTACTTGACTAACTCAAGGTTAGGAAATCAAAATATAGTATCTCATGTTCGAATGATTTTTAATTTTTTTTTGCATTTGTACTAATTAAAATACTTTTGCTAAATGCAAAATCTTTATTACCTAAGGTGTATGATTTCTCCCAAATTGAAGACGCTGGTTTTCCACATAGTGCACAGTACTACACTCAATTTGTGACCCAAAAAAGGTGTAAAATATCACCATCTAACTTAATAGGAAAAGCACTTAAAAGTTTAAAACTCTACAGGCTTTGCAGTAGACAGTCTCCAAGACAGTCCCCACCAATCCCAACCCATTGTTTACCCTATCCTGTGTAGTCACCTCTCATGGAACAAGGCTGTCTTATGCGACCCATAGGAGATCACTGAGATGGTAACAGTGATGGTGAACCTTTTAGAGCTTTCAGTGATGACAAACAGACCACTGGAACAAACGTGCCACAGGTTTACCAACCTGGATGTAGAACTTCCTAGGCAGTTTCCATCTCCCTGTCTCTCAATCCACTCACTCTAGGAAACCCGGCCACCATGATGTGTTAACATAAAACCGATCAGTCTGTGGAAATACCTACATGAAAAGGCTCTGAGGCCTCAGTCAAAGCTACCTATCAGCCACCCTAAGAAGATGCCTTAAAGGAACTCCCATTGGCCTACTGAGACCTTTATGAGTATAGACCCTTTCTATAATTCCAACCGCATGAGAAGCCCTGAGGCAGAACTACCCACTTGAAGTTACCCACAGACTTAAAGAAGTGTGACTGTTGTTCTTCAGGAATTTGAAGCCACCTGTCACAGAATGATAGGTAAGTGATATCCTTTGCTTGATTAACTCAAGGTTTAAAATCCAAGTATAGCATCTCATGTTTGAGGAATTATTTTCTTTTTCTTTTTTTGTGGCAGAACCAGGGATTCAGCTCAAGCCCTTGCACTTGCCAGGCAAGCACTTTTTCTACTGAACCATTTCCTGGCAAGAATCTCATGTCTGAATGGTTTTTATTTTTGTCCTTTCTAATGATTCAAGTGATCTGAATTCCTTCTTAATCAACTCATCTCCGTAAAGAATGCACCTTTCCTAAAAGACCCACACAGCCCTAGCACTTAAGCCTTCTTTTTTCATAACACCAGTAGATGCTGAATTTTTTCTGCAGATTCATTTCCAACCAATTCAATCAATAAAGTCCACTCTAATGCCAACAAAAGCTGAAGGCAAACAATGATCTGAACTTTTCTGTCTAACCCCAAGTTTGTATGTTAACATGCCAATCACCAAAGAGAGCATTAGAAGAAAGAGGCCTTTTGGAGAAAATGAGGTAATGACAGCAGCTCCCATATGAACAGAATCAGCACCTAATGGGAGAAACAACAAGGGCTGTGAGGCCTTCTCCTCCATGTTAGGAGCAACCCACAAGCAGTCAAGCAGCAACCAGTCTGCAATGCAGAAAGGGGCCCTAGCAGAAGCAGACCATGCTGGGGGCACCCTAATCACAACCTGTGATCTTCTCCTCCAGCAGCCTGAACCAAGACAAAGATATGAACCTTACTGATGTGCTCACAAACAATCCCTAGTGGTCAGGGATTGTTTGTGAGCACATCACTAAGGCTCACAGCACTCTTCTTTTTCAAAGTCAGTCAAGTGCTACCCTCCCAAGGCTTCCCTGTCTATCTTCTTCCCTTTAGAGTTCATACTCTCTTGGCATACATAATACATGAGGAAGAAACCAACACAATTATGACATCAAAAAGACCCAGGAGGCATTCAAATATCTAACAATGATCTATCACTCATTATGCCACCTTATCTAATAAGGTAGGGAGAAGATAATGCACAATGTCGACTTTCTGAGGATAACAGAAGCTGTAAGAGTGATCTCGGGGTTTATCACATTCACAACAGTCGTAATGCGTGTGTATGGCTGCTGAAGGCTTTACTTGAATGTGTCATGTTCCCACCAGCTTGAGTGGTATCTGCATGACACACACACCCCCAATCACACATCATGGGACAGTCCCACTGGGTGTGCAAGTGGGACAGTCCCAAGCTGGCACCCACGTGTTAAGTCTGCACATTCTTTCATTCTTTCACATTAAATCAGACCCCAGGTGCTTGCCCTGGGAAACAGAACTGCTTTAATATTAACTACCTACATGCCCAGTCATGAAAGGCTAAATTACATACATTTAGTAGTTGCCAGTGCAGTGGTAGTGAACCTGTGCACACATACTCAGAGGGCTGTTTGTGTTACTGAAAGCTACACAACTCTAGAAGTTTCACCATTACTGGGCTACAGAATTAGCACTCACTGCATAAATCAGCCTCCACCTTCTTCACCTAGTATACTTATCAAATCCACAAACTGGGAGAATTAATGGCAATAATATAAACAAAGTCAAGAAAGTGAAACAGCAAAGGCAAGACATCAAGCAGATACACATTATTACCCAATAAAAAGCCATAGTTAAGATGAGTAGAGTGTAACCGCATAGCAAGCACTTAAGTCTTATCTGCCAATTAGCCACATGACTAATGGAGGTATTAATTTGGATTAAAATAAAGAAAACTAAAACTCAAAAATAGACTTCCTAAACTTAAAGACCCCATTAAAAAAATGGGGATATGTAATAGACCAGTAGTAGTGAGGAGAAAATTTTCAGACTCATAAAATTGCACCCTACAAAGGTAATTCTGACCCTGCAGCCTCACATAAACACAATGGAAGCAATCAGCGAGTTAACCACTATTGTCTCCTGCCTTTGTTACCACATGGTGCAGGACATGCTAGCAATGCCAAGTTTTCTCCAGCTCTTTTGAAACTACTCTAGATAAAACTTTGTTGTTAAACAGAGGAAAGGATATGACATAAAGAATTCCTTTAAAAGGCACTTACTATATAGACTTCTTTTTTAGGTGGACACTTTATTGAAGAAAATGAAGAGGACCTTTTCAATAGGAGCTGCCGTTCATACTAAACTTAAAGATGCCCAAATTAGAATCACGTGAAAGAAGATTAACAAGAAATCTTGATGGAAACACACACACCACATGTGTTATTTCATGGCTTTTCTACACCAAAATTGTACTGTACAAGAGATGGATATGATAGCCAAAAATCAGGAGGAAAAAAATGTTAATTATTCAAGAAATTCTTATTCACATCCCAAAACCGAAAGATTTTTGAAACAATCACCCATGGTAAATTTATCCACCATAAGGGCCAGGGAGATGGCTCAGTGTAATAAGCGCTTCCCTGGAAAGCTCAAGGACCTGAGTTCAATCCCTGGTTCTGCAAAAAAAAAAAATAATAATAATCAATCATCATTTGACTTGCTGGCTTTTAATGTATCACTTTGGATCACTAGTGTTTCCTTTCCTTCTCTTCCTTCCCTACCTTTTGTTTCTCTTTTTTCTCTCTCTCTAGTTTAAAATAGGCCCGAAATAATGACTTAAAGGACTCCACAAGGACTAAACCAAGAAAGATTTAGTCACTGTTTTCACTACTTAAAAAAAAATTTTCAAAACGAAACCAAAATTATATCTAAATGCCATAAATCTTTTGTATGAAAAAAGTAATAAGAGGAAAAGTTAATAAAAGTCCTTAAACTTCAAGATCTATATATGAAATGCATGTGTCAGAAGTTACTTAGCTTAAATAGTAGCATCCAAACCCTGACAAGAATATTTTGCCCATTTCCAATACTGAGTTTTATTTGTTTGCCTCTTTGTTTGTTTTTATAAATCATCTAGGAAACAGACTAGAAAGAAAAGCATTACAGGATGAAAAGCTAAAAAAAAAAACAGTAATTTTCCGCCTTGCCTATAATCCCAGTATTCAAGAGGCTGAAACAAGAGCATCACCATGCGTTCAAGGCCAATCTAGACTACAAGAGTTCAAGGCTGGTGTGACCCAAATACAGACCCTGCCTCAAAAGAAAAAAGATTTGTTTCCTCTTATGAGGAAAAACAACATACAACCTTCTGTTATTAAAAGGCCCAAATCACTACCTGTAATTCTATGAAGATGTACACATGAAAGATGGTAACCAAATGTTCTATCACCTCAAAACATGGAAAAAACTCTTAAATTTCAGTAAAATTAAGAACCCACATTATTGTATTATAGATTAACCAGTCGAGGTAGGAGTCAGACTTCAAACATGTGAAATCTTGCAGATATATTGACTGCTTCAGTAGGTCAAGAGAGAGAACTAAGAATCTACATTTCTACTGCGCTGCCAGGTGACAGGCACCATGCTCATGTCAGAACCACACTTACAAGGAACAAGACCTTAGAGCAGAGCAACAGCTCAATTAGCCTATCAATTCAACTGAACAAAGTCACCTACAGGTGAGGGAGTTGTGTTGGGAGCCGAGCCAAGATGGCGCCCGCTCCTCGCTCCCCCGCCCATCGTGTCTGCAAAGATGGCGCCCATATCCTGCTTCCTGATTCTTGTTTTTGTACAACTCATCGCCTTATTTAGTTATGATAAATCACCCTGTCGCCGAGGGCCTATCCGCGGGCGCTGCGTGGCTCCCCCTGATTGGATTGTGTATACT